>JASFDH010001960.1:0-12575 GCA_036937195.1 Nidularia pulvinata | reverse complement strand
TCGTGCGACCCCTCGGAGCATATGTTTGATGTCGTGCGAGATGCACAATTCACCGTGCTCTGTAACGATGGACTAGACATTCCTAGCGACCTGGAGGAATCTCAAAAATATTTTGATTCTCTTGTGGAAACATCCCAGTGGGCTGATATCTGGGCTGGAATTAGACTGGGCTGTTCGTGAGTGCATTGTGGATCATTGTAAGCCCATACCTGTCATTAATTTGCATCATGAACAGAGGATGGCCTAAGATGCCCAAGGATCATTTCCAAGGCAGGTCTTCGTCCTTGATATAATCCAAATATCATGGTCGCATTATGTTATTCGTTAACGTAATGTTTAACAGGTCCTTTCATTGCTAATACCAGCCATCCCATTTTGCTCGTAGGCAATACGGCGGGTAAGTTCTTAAAATCAGTATAGCTGAGTATGATATTCACCTCGCATGCGTTGTATGGCATCTATATTTTAGATCCGGTCACTCCACTTTGGGCGTAAGTTAATCATTTCTTTTTTTCATAATTCTTATCGTTGATATAATCTATAACGCCAGAGCAAAAAAGATGTCCCGTGGATTTAACGGATCTGTAGTATTAACTCAAGATTCAGCAGGAGTGCGTATCAATTTGTTCATTTCCGCATGGGCTTCTTTTAACTGCTACGTTATGAAAGCATTGCTCGATTTCAGCTCCTTCAATTTGCACACTGAAGTATATCCAAGAATACTTTTTACAAGGGACACTGCCAAATCCCAAGACTGTTTGTCCTGTAATAGGATCACCATTCCCAGATACACAAGCCTTCTCGTCGGAGGATCAAATTCCTTTCCAGGAAAACTTAACTGACGCTGATCGCTCCCTTCTCGAGGCTGGCCGACTATTGAGCAAGAATTTAGCCGTACGATTCCCTCTATCTGTCAGCTTTTAATGTTTAGGCGAGTTATATCTGAATAAGCGAGTTTCATAAATGATGCTCTACAGCTGCATTCAGAAATTACATCTGATAGCATCTATCAAGTGCAAATGTATATAATAGCATGTTTTTGTGATGTAAATGAATCAATCCCTCCGCTATGATCCTTCACTAGCTCCGAATTTCTGGTATAAGACGACGACTCTGACCTAGAGGCGAATTTTCCCTTCATCGTGTTACGTGTATGAACTCATCCATCTCCATTCCTTGATCATCGACGGTCTGCGCGATAAACAACGAGACAAAGCGCGGGCTGGACACTGGTGAGTAGTGAGTATCTTCATTTGAAAAATTAGAGACTGAGCGCAAATTCAGGACGAGTCAAGAAATCACGGTCGCTGTGATAATTAGACTGAAGGAAGCGCCAATAGCTTTAAAACCTTCCTCTGCGAGCTTCATGGCGGAGACAACAGATTATTATAGATACCGTGTCTGAAACAAGCGACTCACGAAGAAGAGAAGGGTGTTAAGTAAATTTGGCGAGAAAGTATAGAAGACTATTTCTTAAGAGAATGTATATGGTTCTATGGAAAGTATCATTGCGTGTTTTTTTCTCAGTATAAAACATAATCTTACGGAGTTATTCTTGAGCCTGAACTTGAATACCTGATATAAGAATCAGTCACCCAAGGCGTGATCTAGATTGAAGCTGATTCGTGGTCGGATTAGAGTAAAGTCCTGTACTTCTTTTAGTAGATAACTCACAAAGCGTATGACTTGATCTTGTAAGTATGCATCCTGCACATTCATTAAATTTTAAGACTTATATATACTACGATTAAAATAGCGTACCAAAAAAACCTCTCGACAGTGGGACAGCTTCAGGAAATGAGGATTAGTACGATATATCAACTTCTTGCTAATTATTCACGAAATCCCTTGCTGAGCCCATGAGACGATAGAGCTATCTGGGCACACCAAAGTGTCATAAGGAACACGAGAGTGTAGTTGCCCCTCCTGTAAAGTGCGTATGCCTGGAGAACCACGATTATTAAGAGAAGAGAAAAGTGAGATAGTATTCCCGAAAGCTGATGATAAATATACATTGACATACTTTACTAGATGGATTAATTTATATTAAAATTAATAAAGGTGGTGAAGGAGCCCACCAGAAATCAATCCGACTGTTACAGCGCCTTCAAAGACGATGAATCGTTTGCACCTGGATACTATGACATGAATAAAATCAATAAAATAGCTGGCAAAGGTGTAAACTTATGCTCAAAGGAAAGGTATCAACAACTTACCTACTTGCAAATAAGGATAAGCATAAGTAAACTTTACCTTATGGATCCATGTCGAATTGTGGGAAGCTAGGGAAGATAATTTTAAAAATGAAATTCGCAAGCTAAAACCTAAAGCAAAATTCTCGCCATCAACGATGATGATAAGTTGAAGAGCCGTAATATATCGATTTAACAGAAACAATATGGAGGCACTTGAGAACTTCTTCCACACCCGTTCGACCTACGAAAGTCAGTCGGATGGTAATAGTACTAATTGCAATTATCTCTTCATGAAACGTTAACCCTGTACAGTGCGTGATGCATCGATGAGCAATACACAGAGAGGTTACTAGCTATATGACGTACAGTAATAAAAAATTAGCACCGCAAATGCCGCGAGCTGAAAATATTTGCCAACCTTCCTAAAAACGAAAGCAGTGATCAATGTGTCTTGTTCATAGGATTGCTTACAACTGGAAGGCTGTCGTCGCAACAGGATTTAGAACCGCCTGCATTACAGCACAGTCAAATCGCACCGAGACCAGGCTGAGGAAGCTGACTTGCACCTGGAGACCCGGTGCTTATTTTTCAGCGTTGCCAGTGATAAGTCATGTGAATTTCGGCAATCGCAAATGCCTCGACCTGAATGTGAACTAATCACTCTCGTATTCCATTGCCTGGCCATGAATTTAGCATATTTATATGCGAGAAATAAAAGGTATGTCCGATTTCTATAGTAGAATGTTGAGATTTTTTCTTCGCCTTCTAAGGAGCGATACATGCAATATGTAATCAGCCCAAGTGGCCCCAAGGGATCAAATTGGCAATTAAAAACTAATCTTAGGGTCACACGAGAACTACCATTCGTTTGACTGCTACAATTCCACCGGGTAAGGATGACATCATCGTTTAGGACGAACCTTAGAAAAAGCATGTAAAATTACATCTGCGTGGCGAGCCGAAATTCGAAGTATGGAAAATCTTCTTCAGCACATTTTTCAACAAGCAAATAATGAAATCCCACCTCAATAATGTCCAGAACCATTGAAAAGGATTGGGTTAAATTAATTTCGTTTCTGAATCGTCTATCAAAGGTTGCAATGTTTACTTCGTGCGTGCTATCAGAAATCCTCCAGAAATATTATCGAAAGTATTAACCCGTTGTGATTTCAACCGAAGAATATAATGCAGAGCTTATGCACGATATTTATTAGTCCGGATCTCTATGCTTACATTTTTTATTCAGACATGATTAGCCCGACGCAAATTGTATCGAATTCCCGAAAGGAGTACGGAGTGACATGGCACCAAATAGCCGTTGTATCAGGGTAGAGTGGCCCGGAGCGTATCGCAGTGCTTGGGATGGTCGCAGTAGGATGGATGTAGTCTACAATACAATACGGTACGTAAGTCTATGCTACGCGGTCACGTGCTTGCCTAGATACACTGCCACATGTACCCACCCACAACAAGGCGACGTCCTCGTCGCCGTCAAGCCTCTCCAGATCTCCCCAAACCAGGCAAACCAACTCGATGAAGGGCTACTCACTCTAGCCGATGTGACCCTGACTGCAATCGCTATACTCTTGCACCGTGCTTTAATTTGTAAGATAATTTCATCTATTCTAGCATCCTACTTGCATTTTTATTAGAGAAATATATTATCCAGCATGCAAATCGACTACCAGCAGATCAAGCCGAGTTTGTTCAAGCACCCACACCAACTCATTAATACGGTGTGGGGATAATTCGGCAGTACAACCTCGACATTCAGGTAATGCTGAATAGCGAAGAGTGCACAGTGGAACTTAATCAGGCTTGGAAACTCAGCTTTCCTTAAGTTTGTGAAATTATGAGGTTTTGGTGAAATGGGGCTTGCTGAATTGTCCCTGAGAACGTAGAGGACACTTATATTGATTAAAATATTGGACTTCAATCATTAATTTTATTGCAATTTAATTTATACATATACTTATATGATGATGAATTGAATGGCGAAGGTTATATCTCCCCGTAAGAGGCTAAATCGAAGCAATTCAGCAATAATCGACAGGCTGGGCTTGTGTTCCTTTATCTTATCTATTATCTCTTCATATTTGGCCCTGTAGCACAAGACCCTTGTCGGAACCTCGGAGTATGAAATTAAATACTTATAGTCTTACAGACCTGGCTCTCGGACCTGGTGACCTCACCATCAAGCCATAAGGCATATTATACTAGTGCTTGTGTACTTGATTTTTCTCTTGTGATACAACTCAAAGAACTTGTTTAAATGTTAGTTTCCGACCGCAATGTTACAGAAGTTTACTCTTCTATGATAAAAAATATGAGCAATCGCCAGCAACTGCCTCACCCGACGTGCTGGCATAGGCTCCCCGCATATATGTAGAAAAAGTAGAACTAGCCATATAAATAAAAATAAATGCGTATTCACATGAAATTGACCATATGAATCCGCCTTCAGTTTACTTCAATTATCGACTTCCTTCCTCGCCAGAATCTAGAAGACGCAGAGGGCCCTTGTGTTTCGCCAATTCACCCGAGTCTGACATATTCGTTGATAACCTCTTGTGAGCGTCCTTGTAGTACCAACCTTCGATATGCACATAAAATTGGCCGATATCCATTAGCTTTTGTAACCCAAGCAGATAATGAAGCCCTTCGGCAAAGGTCCGGGCTTCAATCGAATTTGTCGATTCGTTGTTCATCCATCCCGAGAACGCTCCATTCGAACTGAAATGTGCTTGGTTGAGAATGATTTCGTGGCAGACAACGGCAATTGTCAAACTAGTCCTCACACGTGCACAGGATCTCACCAACTGTTCGAGGAAGGAAAGAAAGGCCTCCCCTTGCTACTGCTGAGCGGAACAGAGGAAACTCAGGTCCCTGGTAAAGCAATCGCTGAAGAAATCTCTCCAGATTTCACCAATATGGAGATGAATTTAGTTGAGGGTGGTTCTCATGCCTTGTTATATGAAAAGAAAGAGAAAGTTGTGGAGGCCCTTGCAAAGTTTAGGAATTGGGTTAATTAATTGTGCATCGTACATATGTTTGTGTCTTTACAGAGAGAGATATATTTTTCTGTAAGAACGGAGGTTCATTTCCGAATTCTTACTGTAGTCTGTAAGCCGAATATTCAATACCGACCTTGGTCCTTTTCAACTTGCAGTCCATTCAATCATGCTTCAATAGGATTTGGTGACTCGGACCGCATCGTTCACATGATTGTTTGATAGTGTTTGATTCGATAGCTGCAAGGCGTCAAATGATTCCGCCTAGCTCCGCACAAATCCGCGCACCGCATGGCTGCAATATTTAATTCCATAACATCAACCCGCCTCCTAATGTGAGTTTTCACAATACTTTTTCCTCTTCTTAACATCTATTGATTTCGCCTTTTCACCAAGCTATAGCAAGTTTCAAGACTCTATACAACTCATGGGAAATCATGAATAGTCGAATGTCGCGGTTCCGCAAGGAGGTAGGTAAGTTGCATATCCCCCTTTTCGCCACAGAACCGCGTGCTTTGGGGGCCAACTAACGCCGTTCTCACAGGGGATTTTCATACCTATATATGTTGGGCGAGTCACTGTATAAGAACGAACATGCGGTGCTTTCAAATAAGCGAATCCCCTCCCAGATGATTCGACAACTCTCGTATCTCCTATTCTTCGTGTCCGTCTGCTTCGGTGCTGTATTCAAACGCATCGAAGATTTACCTGCCCTAAATTATGACTTTGTAGTCATTGGAGGTAAAAAGTTCATGATTCTAAAGTGCGAGCGCTGATAATCTCTATTCGTGGTAGGTGGTACTGCCGGCAATGTTATTGCTAATAGGCTAACGGAAGATCCACGCTATACCGTCCTTGTAGTAGAAGCAGGTCCTTCGTGAGTCTTATGTGCAATTCTCGAACAAACACTACAATTTCGCATACCTTTTCTGAACCAGAAATGAAGGCATACTCGAATCCATGGTTCCCTTCCTTGTCGTTGAATTACTTGGCGGCCCATATGACTGGAATTTTACTACAACCCCTCAACCTGGCTTGAATGGCCGAAGTATGGCGTACTCTCGGGGTCGTCTTCTAGGCGGGACCAGTTCAATCAGTACGCTATGCTCACTCTCCGTTAATTTCTAGACTAATCGCTCATGTTGAGACGCCATGTTTTACACCCGTGGCTCGTCCGCCGACTATAACAGATTTTCTGTAGTGACTGGTGATCCTGGTTGGTCCTGGAACAGCCTTCAGTATTATTTCCGGAAGGTCATATCGATTACGGTTCATTCTGGTCATCGGTTGACTCAACTATTCTTACCGACAGAACGAGAAATGGACCTCGCCTGCAGATAACCACAATACAACCGGCCAATTTAACCCGAAAGTTCACGGATACAACGGGTTGATATCCGTCACCTTACCTGGATTTCCGTTACCTATTAACAATCGCACCTTACAAACTTCAATAGATCTGAAGGATGAGTTCCCGTTCGATCTTGACATGAATGATGGCACGCCGCTTGGTCTCGGTATGCTTTTATTCTCTTTCTGTAAAGTATATTATTCGTCATTAATCGCACTTGCGGACAGCTTGGCATCAGTCCACAATCAATAAGGGCGTACGAAGCAGCTCTGCAACGGCTTACTTAGGATCCAGTGTTCTCAAGCGCCCAAATCTGCATGTTCTGCTTGAAACACGAGTCACCCGTGTGCTGACGGCCTCGAATTCGAGTGTTTCTTTCCATAAAGTCGAGATAACGCAGAAGGGGGGAGGTTAATATTTCTATTTCATTGAAATTCCATACCAATCTGACGTATTTGAAACAACAAAAGATCCAAATAAAATCATAAATGCGTCTAAAGAGATTATTCTATCCGGAGGAACTATCGGAACCCCACATATTCTGCTTCATTCTGGAGTTGGAGACTCTGTAGAACTATCCGCTCTCGGTATAAAGCCCGTCCTTAATTTGCCCGGTGTAGGGAAGAATTTGTCCGACCATACTCTGTTGACCAACGCATGGTTCGTCAACTCAACGGACACAGATGATGAGTGAGTTTTCCCTCACAAATTATCAAACAGATAGCACATTTGACTTGATTAAACTATAGCATCTTTTCGAACTCTACGCGCTTGGCAGAACTTTTAGATCAGTGGAACAGAACTAAGACAGGGAGACTGGTTGATTACGGTGGAAGTTTCATCGCTTCTTCGCGGATCCCAAGTAATTCCTCGATTTTCAAGAAGTTCCACGATCCAGCTGCTGGTCCAAATAGTCCGCACTTCGAATTGGAGATCACGGTTTGTACCACGAAACATACCCATCCAACCGCTGTCTGACTAGAGTAATAAACAGAACGGTGCTGGAGTTATGCCTCCTGTTCCTGGAAATAACTTCCTTGGTATCGGCACTCAGATTTTTAATCCCGTCTCTCGTACGTCATCATACGCTTTATTAATTAATTCAAGCGTGGCCTATCTCCTGGCCTGATTTTAGGCGGATCTGTTACATTGAATTCCAGCAATCCATTTGACAATCCATTAATCAACCTTGGATTGCTTGAATCTGAATTCGATCTGTTCGCTATGCAAGAAGCTGTAAAGAGTGCTCGTAGATTTATATCTGCGGCGGCATGGAATGATTATGTCCTTGGTCCTGCTGGTGCTTTTGCCAATGCGACGACCGACGATCTTCTTGAACAATATATTAGAGATAACGCGTTTGCTGGAGCTCATCCAGTTGGCACTGCCAGCATGTCCGCCAGAGAGTCCTCTTGGGGCGTTGTGGATCCTGATTTGCGTTTGAAAGGCGCAACTGGTCTACGTGTGGTTGATGCTTCTGTGATGGTGAGTAGTCGTGTCATAACTTCGCTTAGGTGGAATCCTAGCTTACATTCCACCTCGAAGCCGTTTGTGCCTTCGGGACACACGCAGGCCGCAGTGTATGTTATTGCTGAACGTGCCGCCGATCTAATTAAGGCAGCATGGAACTGAGATCTATGAATAGTCGCACCAGAGTGTAATTATTTCTGTTTCATTAATTCAAATCTTGAGTAATTCTCAGGATGACTTCCTTGGACATGTGCCCAGTTGCTAGGAATGTAGGTATCTAGGAATTTGGAAAATTCGAAACTTGAGGAAGCGATAAGAAGAAAAGCCATTTAGATACTTCGACGTCCAAGAAGGACAGATGGGGTAATGGAAAACTTATTTTCACATCTACTGTAACTCACGCTTTCACCCAGTGCGAAATCCGGCTGTTCCGGATTCAACTTCTCCGGTGAGTTTCCATGGTATAAAATTCAAGTCGCTCGATTGCCGAGAGGCCATGCGAGCCTTGATAAAAGTTTCCTTCAGACGGTTGAATTCCAGTTATTTTACAACTATTATTGAGTACCCGTATGACTGTTGCCTTTTGCCTCCGGTCAACAAATTAGCGGTGACTTGGCAGAACGTCTTGCCCGACTCAAGGCCGTCTGATGATTGCTGGACGCTGGGCGCGCTGATTGCCGCCGGTGGCCACTGGCACATGTTTTTGCATGTTTCTGGCAGTGGCAGCATGTCATCGTCTTTGTGCCCTGATCGTACCTCCAATGCATATCCGATCATTGCACTTGCTCGCCTCAAATACCCACCGTTCGTCCTTTGAGTGGTTTCCATCGCTACGACCTACGCCCCCGCAATGGAAATCCCCCCAGGACCCTTATATCTGCTTCGGAAAATCCTCCCCGCCTTTGCTATTCCCTCTGCGATCGTCTACTGCGGCTTCCGTGCTCTGCAGGTCTGGACGGAACTTGCAGTTCCAACCTGGGTGGTAATTGCGCTCTCTATCTTCGCGCGGCCAATCTTGTTCGTCGCAGGGAGCTACTACGTGGAGTACAGGGACAGGAGGGAAGCGGCTGCCTTGGGCGCATGCATCATCCCTGAGGTCGAGTCAAAGTGGCCGGCTGCGTTCACAAATGTGTCGCTCACGATAGCGAGTATCAAGCATGGGTATATAGGTCAGGGCCAAGGCTTAAAGATGCGAGTGCGCTCTCACAATGTCTTACTGCAGGGGAGGCGTTCTTTAACTGGCAAGAGAAATATGGGAATACCTATCAAATGGCCCTTCCACTCGAGCATAGGGTATTGTGGTAACATCGAGCTATTTGATTACGGAAATTGAACTTTTATCGCTAGATCTTTACCTGCGAACCAGACCATGTCAAGGTGATATTTTCCTTCTTTCTACTGCAGTTATGTAGTCTTACTGTTCTCTCAGGCCATCCTCGCGACCCAATTTGACCGCTTCGAAAAAGGTAGTTATCATGTCTCCCACTGACTGGTAGTGCTCAAATATTGAATTCGTTCCTAGGTCCTATCTCGTTCAGCATAATGGAATCCCTACTCGGAGCAGGCGTTTTCAATTCAGATGGTAAATGACCTTATTCCACTAATAATTCAACTTTATCCTCATACGAATGGTTGCAGGTGACATGTGGAAGTGCGTCGCGCTCAATCCATCATCTCAATCACCTGCGAACTCACCTACCATCTTCGAACAGGTTCCACCGGACAATGACGCGTCCCTTCTTCACCCGAGAGCGCATCAGCGACTTTGACACCTTCGAGAGCCACGCTGCCGACGCACTCAGCCAAGCAAAGCAAAGGCTTAACGAAGGGTACCCCATCGACTTCCAGGTAATCTCCATCCCCATCCTCCCTAATTACCACTCACCCACTCCTTCCTCCCCGCACCCCTTAGGACCTCGTCTCGCGCTTCACTCTTGACTCCGCTACCCAATTTCTCTTCGGGAACGACGTCTGCTCCCTCTCCGCCGGGCTCCCCTATCCCTCTTCCTCCCCCCTCGCCAACTCTCCGGCCTTCCTCAACCACCCGTCGAACGTGTTCGTCAAAGCCTTCATGGCCGGGCAAGACTTGCTCATCCTACGTAGCCGCTATGGGCCCAGCTGGCCACTGACGGAGTTTTGGCGGGATGTGGTACGGCCGGAGAGGAAGATCGTGGATGGGTTTGTTGAGCCGCTGCTGGAGGTTGCACTTGGGAGGCAGAGGGAGAAGGTGCGGGAGGGGGAGAAGGGAGAGAGGCGAGGCGAGGAGGAGGAGGCGGAGACGCTGTTGGATCATTTGGTTAATCATACACAAGGCGAGCAATCTCTTGTACTGCCTTCTAAAGTTCTATGTCTAACGCGAGTCTATGTAACAGACACCACCATCCTGAAAGACGAAGTGCCCCCCCTCTCCCCTCTCCCCCCACACACGGCACTAACACCCCCTCTTCTCCCAGCTCATAAACATGCTCGTCGCCGGACGAGATACCGTAAGCCCTCCCCCCTGCCCCCTGCCCCAAAACCCTTATTCGGGATCCAACACAGACTGCATGCACCCTTACCTTCGCCCTGTACATGATGGCCGAGCACCCTGAAGTAACACGGAGACTGCGCGAAGAGATTCTCGCACAGGTAGGGCCAACTGGGAGGCCAACGTATGCGCATATGAGAGATATGAAGTATTTGCGAGCATTTATTAACGGTGTGTTTCTTGTCCTTTGGTGTCCTGTTCGAATTATGTTGATGTTATGTGATGACGAAAGAGGTGTTGAGGCTGTATCCTCCTGTGTGCGTAGTCCTCCTTTCGCTCCTTTTCTTCCTTCATACTAACACCAACATGTATATTAGGCCATTCGATAATAGGTAAGCGCAGATCCCTACCCTAATAATGAGCAAATCTAACTCCCCTCGGGGCGCATGAACAGAACCTCAACAAAAGGCACCGTCTGGCCTACGAAAACACCCGGCGCGAAGCAATTCTACGTCCCCCCCGGGGTGCGGTGCGTGTACAGTGTGTTTATCATGCACCGGCGCACGGATTTGTGGGGGCCTGACGGTACGCCAAAACACCTTACTTAATACTCACCACTGACCCTCACGCCGATCGCAGCTCTCAAGTTCGACCCCGACCGCTTCCTCGACGAGAGGTTGCACAAATACCTCACGCCCAACCCGTATATCTTCTGTCCGTTCAATGCGGGGCCGAGGATTTGTCTTGGGCAGCAAGTACGCCCCTCCCCCCCTTGTCCCTTCTCCCGCATACTAACCCCATAACAGTTCGCATACCATGAATCCTCCTACTTCCTCATCCGCCTCCTCCAGCAGTTCTCCTCTTTCTCCCTGGCACGGGACGCACAGCCGGCCGAGACGGTGCCTCCTGCGAGCTGGGCGGGCTCCCCGGGGTCGAAGGGGACGGAGAAGGTGTGGCCGGCGATTCATTTGACGATGTATGTCAAGGTGAGTTTGGTATATATTTGCTGTGTTGCGTTTTCGGTGGCTGATATTTAGTAGGGTGGGCTGTGGGTGCGTATGGAGGAGACGAAGGCTGCGGAGGCTTCTAAGTGATATTGGACGAGTACGAAGGACGTGGACAGCAGTGAACATGTAACATTAATCATAATCCCTTAAACATACATCCAAGGGGCTGCTTGCAGGGAATGTGCCCCGCCAGCCCAGGGTTTAGTACTGAGCAACATCATGTACGATGCGATGCCGTTTCGTGGTAATGGACTTCTCCTGGCTCCCATGATCCTCACCTGCCTAAATCCCGTTCGAGTTCGGATGGTGGAGCTATGAGCAGTACCTATCCATGACGGGGAATGGTGAGTAATGGGTGGGGGGAGAAGGAAGGAAAGGGCAGGATGTACCGTCTCTCGCCAAAATCACCCAGCCCGGGGATGATATACGCTTTCTCGTTCAGGCCTTGGTCGATCCAACCTGTGATCTGCAAAAAAAAACAAGGGACATGAACCTCCCACACAATGCCAGAAGGAAGGAAGGAAGGAAGGGAGGAAGCAGAACAACGCACCACTTTGAGCGCGGGGAATTTGGTGCAGAAGGTCTTCAGGCCCTCTGGGGAGGCGATCTACTCGTACGCGGTGGTCAGTAGGTGGGAGAGGGGGAAGAGAGCAAGAAGAGGGACGCACAAGGTTGATGAAGATGATGCGCTCTTCGGGGACGCCATGCTCCATGAGGACCTCGACTGCTTTCATCGCGGAGCCGCCGGTAGCTATTCACAGTTTTAAGTTAGCGTTCCTTGTGCTAGTGAGGGGGTGAGAGGGTGAATGGCACACCGAGCATGGGGTCCAGGAGCAGCACATAGCGCGATGCGATGTCTTGCGGGAACTGCGTAGGGATCAATTGTCACGTACCGCGCAAAGATGTGCAAGTAACCTTAGAATAGAAGAGTTTGGGGAGGGCGGTCTCCTCGTCCTAGGCACACAGTCAGGGGCTGGGGGTACGAATAAGAGCCGTAGAACGCACTCGTTGAATTAGGATCTTTCCGATACGCACACTCCGGCAGACTTCACGCAGGCCCGCCTCCATGGCCTG
>JASFDH010001959.1:0-12575 GCA_036937195.1 Nidularia pulvinata | reverse complement strand
GGGGCTTGCTGGCTTCTGGGGAGCGTCGTCGACGCGTGCCACGTTGCACTTGATGATGGGAGTTCAAGTGTGACATGATGCCGGCGTCTTTGATTCTTCTGCGGCAGTAACTAGGCGAGGACCTGTGTCCAGCATCAACGGCTTCCCAGGGAGACGTGTCGTCAACATAAGACATTCCCGCGCACATTCCAGAAACTCTTAATAAGATCAAGCACGGTGGGCACTGCAGTGGTTGTTCTCTCCCGCACAAATTCAATAGCTAGCGCTTCATCTGGATAGTCGTCGATCTTAGCATATAGGCCAAAGGGAAGTCAACAAACGCATGCGGATTGCTTCTTCCTCGAGGCTCTGATCAAGAGTCGGTATATCCATTCGCGAAAATGCTTTGGTATTCGGAGCCACATAGACCCTAGTCAGCCAAAAAGTGTGGGGCACCTGTATATGAACGATGAGCACTTCAATCGAATGCCTAACTTGATCATATAGTCACCTTTTTTTAGGAGAAATTTATTGAGATTTCAAAGATATCTATCCATGGAAGAGAAATGAGAACGCAAGTTCGCTGATACGCGTTGCGAACCTCCCTCGATATTCGCGCACGTGGCAAACATTTATCTCGCATGTGACCCTTCTCGTTCCAAAATTACTTAGTACTTTGATTCCGGTGAATTTTGATTTCGACCAGCATCATCTCTCGAGAAAGTTCTGAAGCTCTCTCTTGTAATTAACACTGATTGGTCTTCAAAGTAGAGGAAAGATCATTTGGGGATTGTTCAAAGTGAGTCGCATGTTTATCTACTAACTTCGTGTGTTCACCTATTTCGCAGGACTGCTGCGCCAGGTTTGATCTTAGAAGACACTCTGCATGAACGGCGTGCAAGTAAGACGCATCTTGTGTATATAGCTAAGATGCTATGTCTGCAATCAATAATATCTCATCTCTCTTCGATGTCCATGATGGAGACGTGCGCGTGAAATTCTTGTGCTATGACACCCCTATACCACGCGATGTACCTCCGAGTCTCTTATTCTCGTGGCTCTCTTCTTTTTGGATATTCTCCAAGGTGCGTCCATTCACATCCCTATGTCATTGTTCGCTCCCTTTCTTGCTGTTGCTGTCAAAAACGACAGGAGACCTCACTTCGCATACTTACATACTTACGCCTCTTGCAAGTGCTACGTTAACAGTCAAGCAACTCTTCCGTAACATCAGTATGTTTGTCCACTGTCCATTTTTCTTGCTAAAAGTAGAATAGCAGGTGCCTTTGCATTGTCGAATTGCACTGATTAGAAAGTCGACATTACTCCACCTCAATATTATTTGATCCAACCCCATGTTATAAAGTACGCCCTCGTTGCTCCCGTATATCCTGCACGGAACTGGCATATTCGTCTTGAAAGCTTGACACAGAAATAGTGTGGACATCGATTTCTTGTATCACACAAAAGTGGCCCTTCAATATTCATGCGAAAGGGAAAATGCCCAGAGAAAAAACGAATTCCCACAATAGATCAATTGTAAAGCAACGCGAACAGTGGCGACTCTTAAGTCTTGACCAGGCATAACACTGTCTCACCTGCTTGCTTTTAACAAGCACTCAAAGCACCGCTCCGCAATACACCACATGCTGAGAATACCATACGAGACGAGCGCGCACTTACCATCCCGCCTCCACCACTACATATAACGTCCATGCAATAGTGTCATCGAACACAGTCCCTTGCGGGCATGACAGCTCTTATGCTCGGCCTTCATCTCAGCCTATCATAAACTGCAACATCCTTAATCAGCACCTCCCAAGCCTTTCCGGGCTGTCAATGGGTGCTCAGGGACCGCTTGCGTTAACCTCGATCGAGGATTCGATCTCCTACCTTTCATTCCTCAAAACGCATTCCTTTTCCCGCTTTGAACGTCCTTTCAGCCCATCTACGTCCCCGCAGGAATGTTCACATCGTTCGTGGTGTAACTCTCTCCCTCCAACTCGTGGAACAGAGCTGTAAGTTTATTCTGGCAGAATACTGGGTTCGTATCCTCAATATCGTCTGCTATGGAAAATGGATCTGGACTCCACGTGCGGATTGACGCGGCCGGTATCAAAGATGTGTTCGCGGCTGGGAGGAAGCTTGAGCCCGCCGCCGTGGGCACGCAGGTACTATTTATGAGTGCCATCTCGGTGAGCGTCGTTTATATTCGTGCCCGCTCGCGTACTAACGTGTCGACAGGTGGTTACAGTACTGGCTTTCAATTTGCTACGACCGAACAACAAAGTGAGCCGTGTCCTCCATACGAAATAGGCCACATGTCTCGATACTCACCTCTTCGCAGATCATTTACGAGCCTAAAGTCAAGTACCACCTCGACCACAAAGCCCCACCCCGCATATCTTCCTCTTTCTTCGGCTGGCTTCCTCCTCTAGTGCAAACTAAAGAACCAGAGCTTCTCGAAAAGCTCGGCCTCGATGCCGTCGCCTTCCTGCGCTTTCTCCGGCTCCTTCGCTGGCTCTTCACGATCACCGCGCTGCTCGCGTGCGGTATCCTCATCCCCCTCGATTACACATACAGCATGGCCAACCGCCCCAAGTACTTTGACTTCCTGAGTGCCATGACTATTCGCGATGTGAAAGGCTGGCGCTTGTGGGCACATGTTGCTGTGACGTACCTCATTACCATTGTCACTGTCGTCCTCGTATACTTCCACTGGAAGGCGATGCTACGCCTGCGGATGGAGTGGTTCCGCTCTCCCGAGTATATCCAGTCGTTCTATGGGCGTACCCTGTGCATCACGCATGTGCCGAAGCGATTCCAGTCAGATGAAGGCCTGCGGAGAATTCTGGATGACGTGAAGATGCCATATCCTGCTACGTCCGTGCATATTGGGCGGAAAGTCGGAAGGCTGCCGGAGTTGATTGAGTACCATAACAATACAGTTAGGGCCTTGGAAGAGGTTTTGGTGGGCTATCTGAAGGGAGGGAGGATCGGAAAGAAAAGGCCTGCGCTTAGGATCGGTGGGTTTTGTGGGATAGGATGCGTAAAGAAGGACGCGATCGACTTTTACACGTACGTGCGGTTGGTTTCCGCTATAATGAATTCTGAACCCGACCTATTCGAAATTTTTTCAGCGCGAAACTCCAACGCACGGAAGCAGCAGTATCAGAGTATCGAGCACATATCGACACACGCCAGGCTGAGAATTATGGATTTGCTTCCTTGGCTGCAATTCCTTATGCACACATTGTAGCCCAGAAACTTGCAGAAAAGCATCCTAAAGGAACGACCGCTGAGCTTGCGCCAAATCCGAAGGATATCGTAAGCTGAAAACAATCTTTTCATCATGTTGTTACAACCTGCTCAATTACACTTCAGATCTGGGTCAATATTAGCAGATCTACAAGCAGCCTCTTCGGCAAGAAAATAGTAGGGTTCTTCTGGGTAGCGCTCATCTGCTTTCTGAGCCTCCTCCCACTCTTCCCCGTTGCCACACTTGCCAATCTCGATGCGGTAAGCTTCATTTTCTTTGGTTTGTGTTTCTTCTCATTCCCAGCCATCGCAGATCACAGCTACAGGGTATCTTCCCTTCCTCCAGACTTGGTCATCGAAATCCATTATAACATACTCTATCGTCTCTAGGATTCTTCCGCCCGCTGTGGCTGCCATCTTCACATTCTTTCTCCCTAGAATTATGCGTTGGCTTTCACAGTACATGGGAGCTGTCACACGCTCGAAGCTTGATCGTGCAGTCATTGCGCGATATTTTGCATTCTTGGTGATCAGCCAGCTTATCATCTTTACGCTGATCGGAGTGGTCTTCAGTGAGTTTAGTACATACACAAGTTATGGAGCTAGAGATATTGACTCTGGTATTTCTGCGCCAGATTCGGTTTTGGAAATTGTTTCTGCAATTCAGCAGCACAAGGCGAATGCAAAGACCATCTTGAAGAATTTGGACAGTATGTGTCTCTGTCTCATCACTTCGTCAAGGTGTATGCTGATAGGCTTCTGGTAGAGCTAACGGGTTCTATTACGCGGACATATGTCAATCAGTCATCATTCTGGCTGAAGTGGTTCCCGTATGTCTCCTTCATGTAAATTCATCAGCTAACAATTCCTGACAGACTTCACTGTACATAGCATGCGTGGATTTTTGGTCTTCTTCGACCTTGCGCAGGTCTTTAATCTGGTTTGGATTTCGCTCAAGACAAGGTACGAATGCTTGTCCATCGATATCATCTCTTTCTTTACGATCTGACCATACATTCATAGGATATTTGGGAGGACACCGCGCGACATACGTGAATGGACGAAGCCCCCTGTTTTTGAATATGCGATCTATTAGTGAGTACTTCGATTTTTCTACATTGCAATTTGTGCTAACTTGTATTCTAGCTCCAATCTTGTCAGCATCTATACGTTGCCTGTTGAGAACATAGCTAATCGCCTTCTTTACAGCTCTTTATGGCTGCTGTGGCGCTCCTTTTCGCGCCACTTGCGCCCCTAGTTTGTCTGGCGGCTGCAGTAGTGTTTTGGTTCAGCTCTTGGGTCTATAAGTATCAGCTGATGTTTGTCTTCGTGACAAAAGTTGAGAGCGGTGGTGTGAGTGGTTATTCCATAATGACCCAGGTTTTCAGGTTGTTGAGATTTTGCTTACAGCGATTATGGAACGTCGTTGTGAATCGGCTGCTTTTCTCGGTAATTCTGATGCAAGCACTGATGGTGTTGAGTGAGTGGTTATCATTCTCCTGGTACAACCGTGCTAATTCACTGCTATAGCAATTGGACTCCAATATCAGTTCAAGTCTTTGCAATGGATATCCGCCGTCCCTCCGCTTCTCATCATCATCATCTTCAAGGTATATCTTAATGCCAAGTTCAACAATAATTTCCGGCATTATATCCCGACAGAAGCAGAAATTGCTCATACTGTCGTGCACTCAGAACGGTCGGATGCTAAAACACATAAGTTAGAGCATCGATTTGGTCACCCTGCCCTGCACACAGACCTTTTCAAACCCATGGTACACGCCAAGATGATACCTTTGTTGAGAGAAGTTTATAAAGGAAAAGTCAATGAAGAGTGGTTTCATTCTCATGATGCAGACATTCACAAAGGCGAGAAATATAATCTGAAGACCACAGAAGGGATCAGTTTCGCTCCTGTGGAACAGGTACGTCTCGGCCATTGTATTTGGTAATACTTTACAAACAACATTCCACAGAACGAGCTTGAGTATGATCCCCTGCAATATCAACGTGACAGAGGAGAACTCGATTGCGACTCTGAGTCGCTGGGGGCTTCCTCTGTTTTCTACGGAGCACCAAATTCACCATCCTACCCCAAACTTCGTAACTCCATTGTTACTGAGAACACTCGTGTCCCCTCTAGCTTTCTAGAGTGCGGAAACGCAAGTTACTTAGCCACCGATATACATACTGCTGGGAGTTTTACCACTCCCGCAGCCAGTGTCGATGCTGCGGGGCAGTCACCTGTTGCGCATCATGCTCAACCTTGTGGGTATTTCGATCACCAACCTCAGTAAGCCCAAGAGGTTCGCTATTCTATTATGTCAAGTCATCCTCCAGTGGATCCAAATGCTATGGTGGCAGCCGATTCGAGCATCAATCGAAATACATATATGAACTCGGACAGCCAACCCCATACAGATTATCGACACATGCCTTACAGCTATCCTCCAGTGCAGTCTCACCCAGAATCGTCATCGCTAGCCTTCGCTCAACCTCAAGCACCCTCTGATTCTCAGTATCATTCCTCGGCACAATAGCATCAACTTTTTCAACAGTCTTCTCATCTACATTTCCACCACTCATCCAGAAGTTAGGACTCCACAATGATTGTAATAAATTGGACACATATGTGCCATTTTCATTGCCCGATACATACACGGATTCGAATAATAACAGCACATCATCTCTAAGTTGAAGCATAGTGTGCGGTTAAATTACCCTCTCCATAATTTTTACAGCACGGTCGATATTGCAGGATAATAAATCCATCTAAATTCATATGCAATTGCATATTCGCTTTCGTGGGAGTTCTTCGATTCTATTATTATACCTTATGATTGGCTCTGGTCCCTATTACCAACTTGAAGGTCTCCTGAAACTTGCGTTCTGAGTCATTGGACAATTTCCCTCATTTCCGCATCATCTAGCAAGGGTAAGCCATGTCTGATCCTGCTCCACCTGTCAGATCCAATGGAAATTTGGATTCATTCGTGAAGTTCGCTCGACCCCAACCAGAGCCTTTGGCCACCTCTCAAGAGATTCGCGACCGCGGATCTATCTTCGTCGCCTACATCTACGCTGCCACCACTCCCGAAGAGGCGAAAGCACGGATGAACCATGTGAAGTACGTAGTCCATAGGTCCAAACCAGCTTCCCATGAAATATGTGCATGGAGATGCATGGTTGTAAAGCATGGTTGTACGGGGCTTGGTGGCCCAGATGACTTTGAGCTAAAGACAGGCAGTATGGATGACGGAGAAAGTTGGGCAGGCGGAAAAGTGCTGAAGGTTATGCAACAACAAGGCATCATTGACGCGATAGTTGTCGTGAGTCGTTGGTGAGGAATTATAGTGTTCTCGCGTCCATTACTCAAGTAGTGACACGCTTCCTTTGGAATGGTAATAGGTTCGGTGGAACTATGCTGGGTCCTGCCAGGTTTACTCATATCGAAATTTGTACCTTTGAGGTCTGTCAGCAATTTCGACGCACCGAGGACCTTCGAGAGTCCATTGCTACCTTGGGGACGTTGGACGATCTCCTCAGCGATCTTCGTTCGGAGTTGGCACAAATTTCTGCCACTAACTCGTCTACGGCCCTGCCGTCTTCCATCGCCTCCAGGAAACCGGATTATTCTACTTTAGATCTTGCCAAAGCCAAGCGTCTCGTGAATGCAAGGCACAGCGCTATCCGTAGCGTAAGGGCTCTCCTTTCAAATCGTCCAAAGAAGGATGATGAATGAGGGGCATGTTGGATGGCAAGCACAATTCCTGGTGCAGTGGTGCTACTTCTTACATGAGGAGCGTCCATCCGATCGGTTTCATCGGCAAATTTCCAGCACTTCACATCGGCACTTCCATGCGAAGGGCACGTTTCTCGTCAGGGAAATTGACAAGCATACATGCCCGATGCTTTCAATCTGATTTCCCTTTCATGCAATCCAGGAAATGGATGTTCCTGTGAGCATTGCTTTTGTATCACAATATGACTGGCACTTCGCTCGATTTATTCCCCTTGAACGAACTTGGTAGCCAACAAGAAAACCTCTACACAGGCTGCTCTCTCAAGACCCCTTTATCCTCAGGCCAGATGGACAGCTTTCGAAGATCACTAGGTTGATAGTACAGAGCCCTACGTGTCTGGAATTTCTATAGATATCCTTCTGATCGACGTGGATTTGGCCATAAAGGCTCATTGTCTTCTCTTACCCGATGATATAGCTTGATGTGGGAAATAATACAATAAGCAATTCTTCCGGATAAGTTATGGGCCTAAGAACCGCACAGGGATGGATCCGGAATTACATGAAATGACTCGGGACCCAGTAAGATAACAGGGACCGATAAGATGTAAGTGTGGATACCTAAAGAATCTGAAGAGGTTTGAAGCATTTCTATTGGTGAATGGGGAACACAAGAGAATATGCAACAACATGATCCATTGTGCATTTCATTAGAAATGCAGTAGAGAGCCTACATACTGTCAGCGTCATCTCAGTTTTGCGGTTAACACCAGTGAAGTTGCTGTGAAAAATAATAATAGGAGGGAATATCAAATGGAAAGTCGGACCTTCTTCCTTTCGTCAATCCGCTGGGGAAGGTACTCTGGGATTCTCAAAAGAACTATCTCACCAACAGCCCGAGGATCTTGAGCATACTAACCTTGCGTTGTTCTCAGACACACACGTACAAACTTATTTGACTCAAACTCTGCGTGAAGAGCGAGTTGTACGATGCGAGGAGCTCAATATCGATACAATCAAGATCGCTGAAGCACGACTTATATTCAAGGGTCCCGAGCCATCTGCGTCTTCACGATATCGCAAATCGCGGAGTGACACCCAAATCCAGCGGACTTGCCTCGAATGGTACACAAGGCGGTTTTGTTGTGTACAGACACCAAGTCAGGGGGTCGGTGCATCATTCCGAAATAAAAGAACGGCCTGAAGAGATAGAATTGTGGCCACCTTCAAGGCGAGATACCACATTGAGGTCAGTGGTAAGGAGTGATCTCAAACAGACACCTATGCAAATCGCAACTGAGAGTAGCCGCATTGATCACCCAACATATGTACGAACGTGTACATCGACCATGCGGCTGGCGGAGAAATGTGAAGGATTAGCGACCATGGCGATGAAGTAGCTGGGTTTGAGATTTCAAGTCTAAGATTCGGATTCAAGCACTGATAAATGTGATCTCCCTCCCATTGAAGTTTGAAGAAACTGTATGATATCATTGCACATACCACTGCCGAGCTGAAAGCTGCAAGAGGAGGCTCTGGTGAATAAATCTGCCGCGCATAACTACCATACTCATCAACTAAAAGTCGAGGTACTGAGATGACTTAGATCTGTTCTTGAATCCTATTTCCCGGACAATGAATCAGTATAATTGCTGTATAGCAGTTTCATTGCGCTCACCTAATGAATAAACCTACGAGACCTGAAGCAACGAAGGACATCATCACGTTTTAGGGAGCACTCGTAGTAGCTACTAAGATCAATGCATTCCAGGGTTTTCATAGCCACAAGTCTGACAGAGCCAAAAATTGCGTTTCATTACTGATGCCTCGGGACTTTAGAAAGAGTGAACAAGTGAGCGCGTTACCAATTTGAGATCCCTACGCGGTGGAAGCGGCGCACCTAGGTGGAGTTTCGTTGTTGAAATAACACCAGGTAACACTGTGCCCGAAATCTCCGTGTTTCAAAGTAATCGGAGCCGGATACTGAAGTGGACATGCGTAGCACAAGCACCTAGAGATAAGTTTTCTCCATGACAGAAAGTTGAAGTTACGGCATTTGGGCGTCTAGTTGCAGGCGTCAGTGGCGCAACCAAGGTAAGAAAGAGAGAAGCGCATATAACCCGCCAATATATCATTAGCCGTCGAGAACAGTACGCAACAAGCCCAAATGCAGGTTGGCGACGAACTATCAAGCTATTCCTGAACATGAGAACAAAGAGAACAAGTAGAAGTCAGACATAATATCTCACATAACAATAATATTAACCAATTTACCTGAAAGAAGACGAAGGAGACTAAAGGGAACTTGACACGGGCGTCATTGTATATTGGTGGTTCTATTACTTGAAGGGGTCTATATTCTGCATATCTTGTTATTTAACGTCGAACACACGGAGAGTCCGAAGCGACATATTCGACTCAGTTTGATGAAACCCATTTCTGTAAAATACATGAAGGGATCATTGAAGCTTCGATGGAAAATCTCAAAGGATATACACCTCAGGCTCGGTCCTGGCTCGGGGATTCATAACGAATACACGATGCTTCCGCCACTGCCAGATGTCTATCTGCGCGATAGGTTACAGGACGGCGGTAAAGCTTACGAAAAGGACATGATATCCAGCATGATGCGTTCCTTTCATTGCGAGGAGTCAAAGGGAGTAAAGGGCATAGTGCTTCCAAGAGACGCCGAGTTTGGTTCCTAAAAGCTGTGAGTGTACTTATCCAAAAGAGGCTGCAGCCATTCAAGAGCACCGGGGCCCGAAAGCAACGCTCAGTACTCACGATCCAGGAATTGAAAGGTGTCTCCTAATGTGCCTACGGTGCCCTGTCATGTGCTGGGAGTTAAACAGGTTGATAAGGCGCCGAGAAGACGAGCGTCTAGTAGACAGCAATAGTTCGAAGCTTCTATTTTAGACGCTCGTTATGTAGTGCCACTATTTGAAACGGTCTCAAGTGTTTAGCGCTTTAGCACTCGAAAGGCGCCCGAAAGACCTTCGTGGTTTGCACGAGGAGACTCAAGCGGGAGTTCACGTTTACTGAAGACTTTTGTACACTGGCGAATAAGGCCAGTGAGGAGCTTCATTTGCCATTTGTGGAGTGTTTGACTCAATATATGAGAATGTTTCTGAAGATGAATCTTCTGTCAGGTAATGATATAGATAGCTTGTGCCATCTGAAGAACTTGACATACCCTAGGGAAAGTTCTATGAAAAAGCCTGTACTATTGCGAGTACGCTACATAATTCCCGAGTAGTGAGCGTCATCATGGATACAGAAGGTTTCGAGAAAGGATTCAGAGGGAGCGCTTGAGAACATGATAGTAGAAGTACAACATCTAATAAGGAAAGGTTGACGCTGTGTCAACATATAATAAGCGCCTCCAATGCGTTGACAGCATACATGGAAAGGTGTGATATTGCTACCTCGATTAAGGCCTCCCATATACTTAACGAAATCCGTCCTGTAACTAAGATACCAATAAAAACGTAACAATAGTGATAACTCTACATAAGAGTTCGAACATTATGGTATATCCGCTGGGACGGGCTCTATCTCCACCCTAGCAATGCGAAATTACTTCGCTCCTCCGTAACGAGCCTTACGACCGATATCGAAAGGAATATATTTGTACTTGATCATATGTCTAATAAAAGCGCAGAAGCAAATGTCTAGTCAAAACATAAACATTGGTTGGAACGTAAGCTTACTGGATTTGCCTCCTCATGGTCAGAGCGAAGAGAACGAAGAAATAGACGACGAGAATCGGCCAGTAGACAGGGACGTCGAAGATTTCAGAGAAGGTGCAAAATAGAGCGACAAGCGTTGCCCGCGTCGACGAGAGCCTGTCACGACAACGAAGATAAGTTTCAACATAGCCACAATTGGGCAAATGGGCACACGCACCAAAACTGCCATTCTGGAAGACGTCTCACGAACGGTCGAAACTCGTCGTCGCGCTGAGATGGGAGAGGGCTAGTGTGTCCGTCACCACCTTCTTCAATTTCATCCGCCATGAGATCATCTTCGAGAGAGGGATCAAATTTGGGTTGCAAGAATGCGAGGAGAAGATTGAGAAGATATATTGCGAGTGCATCTAAAATCAAGACGGAAGGGCTTAATAGACCTTTCGCTAACGCAAGTATAATCACTCACAGCATACTATAGAACCACCAGTGACAAGAATCAGGTTAGAAAGACAAGTATAGGAGGTTTGAACTGACCAATATACCACTATGACAAGTTAACACGAAAGTAAGCAAAACGAGTTCTTCAGAAGAGGGAGAGCACGGGGACTGACCCCTTGAGCCAACACAATTCGCAACATGAACAGAAACACTAAGCCTGCAGTCGCTAACCATCGGTTGAGCATATGAGGTGTCCATTTGTCGAGGATCTGCTGGTATTGGCGCTGAATTTTAGAGTAAGTCGCAGAGATGTTTTGGATGGGCGAGGGCTCTACGCCTGAGTCTGAGGAGGACATCATGATCGTTAGGAGCGTGAAGGGTGGGGTGGCAAGGGCGGCGGTGGGAGTGCAGTTGACTGTTGAACGACACGACACCGACGCGGGTTGTGTGGTCCTGTAATTTTGCGAGGAACGGTCTCGGCCAAGCGGCTGCCTATAAGCGGAGCTCGAACCTGTCATACATACGTGGAAATGCATGGAAGTGGTGGAAGGCGGCCCGGTCACGACCTTACCTGGATATAACACTCGAATCCCATGCTCATGGTGGCCCATCGAGCACTGCGATCCTCCTGGAAAAATGTCTGCTACGGAGCTCATTGTGGCGCACATTCTGAGCCAGTACGACCCCTCACATAAGCCCTTGTTTGTTGCGTTGCAGGGCCCACAAGGATCGGGCAAATCATTCCTCTCTGCCCACGTTCAGAAGACACTTTCCAGCCCACCCCATTCTCTTCGCATCGTAGTCCTCTCAATCGATGACCTCTACTTGACGCATGATGACCTAGTCTCTATTGCTAGATCCCATCCTTTGAACCCTCTCTGGCAAGGCCGAGGTCAGCCAGGCACTCATGACGTCGCGCTGGGGGTCCGCATCCTCTCCGCACTAAAGGAAGGCGTCAGCGATGTTGAGATTCCTCGTTTTGATAAGAGCTTATTTACCGGGGAAGGGGACCGCTTGCCTATGGACGGTACTGGAATCGTTGTTAAACAGCCGCCTCAGGTAGATGTCGTAATTTTGGAAGGATGGCTCGTTGGTTTTTACCCAATCTCATCTGAAGAATTGGACCGGCGGTGGGATAGCATCTGGAAGGACGAACGAGAACGGCTTGCGCTCGGAGAAGAACAGATTGCAAGGAAAATTGATGTCCAAGATGTAAACGCTAAGTTGCGTGACTACGTCCCACTCTGGAGTGTCTTCGATATTTTCGTTCAGGTGCGCTTTTTCCAGGCTCTTTTTAGCTTAATAACCCACTTAGTACAACTTTTATAGATTAGACCAGCCCCATCGCCTCCTTCAATGACTCCAGTCTCTCGATATGCTGTTGTATATAAGTGGCGACTCCAACAAGAGCATCACATGAAAGCCTTGAATGGCGGCAGAGGTATGTCAGATGAAGCAGTAAAGTCGTG
>JASFDH010001958.1:0-12577 GCA_036937195.1 Nidularia pulvinata | reverse complement strand
ATATGTATTATATTAACTCCGTAGTACAGTATATAAGTAGTTACTTAGGTAGTTGTATGGGTAGAACCTCTTGAATCAAGACCGTGAACACTCATTTTCGTCCTCTCACTTCATTTCAAGACTTATTCTCTCCGTGTTATGCTCCACATCGACTTACAACAGCTCGTCGATTGCAGTGTACTCACATGATGCCACACCAGAATATATACACTGCAGCTCCAAGTTCTATCCTTTCTTTTGTAATGCCATTGGAGCAATGGATGGGACACATATCAGCTGTAACCCTTCAGCAGAAGATTGGCATGCTGCATGTAATTGCAAAGGTGGTGTCTCTCAAATTGCCTTGCCTGTGTTTCTTTTTCCATGCAGTTTCTCTACTTCCTGAGTGGCTGGGAAGGCTCTGCTGCTCATGCTACAATGTATGCTACCTCAAGACTTGTTGATCTTACCATCTAGGGAAAGTACTACCTTGCAGATGCAGGATTTGGGATCTGTGATTCCTTGCTTGTTTCTTACTGCAGTATCTGTTATCACCTTGCAGAGTGGGGATGAGCACAGCTTCAGTATCTTCATGTGATTACAATGGAGAAGCCAGTCTCTTAATTCACCTGTAGACTGGTGAACAAGGAAGAACTGTATAACCTGTGACACCCCTCTGCCCAGAATATTGTTGAGAGGGTGTTCAGTGCTTTGAAGAAATGCTGGAGTATCCTTACCCACCCACCTCAGTTTTCAATGGCAATTCAAGCCCAAATTCCACTTGGTCTTGCAGCAACACATAATTTTATCATGGATAATGATCCACATGATATCAATAACTACTTAACTGGTGTTCTTGAAGATGATCTTGACCCAAATCCAGGAGTAGTAATGGAGAATGAGTTTGGGATATTAGCAAATCAATCAGTATCACAGGCAGAGAAAGATCAAGCAGCATTGCATTGGGATCAGATTGCACAGGCAATGTGGAATGACTACCAGACTAGACTGGAAGTAGCTGAAGTATAGAGGAACTAGAAATAAAAGGATGTAAGTAGTGTAAAAAAGTGTGTATCAGTAAAGTGATACCAAGATTGTTGAGCTGGATTTGACCCATTCTTTATGAACATCAGGCTCTGTAAGTGCTAGGTGCACATCAGCAGGACTCTGGTCAGCTTTCAGGAAGTTGATGAGGATGACACACTGTGTGGTAGTGAGCCAGCTCTTCTCAAGCTGAAGGACAATAGTGATGGCATTTGTATGATGAACTGGAGTTGGTGCAAATCCAATGGAAGGAGGTGCAAGTGCACCAGCAAGGGCAGTATTGAAGGTTCCAGGGGATTCTGCTATGCTCATGAGTGCATTGGCTCCATTGGATGCATGAGGGCACTTCATAGAAGGCCAAGTTGGCATAGTGGGCTCTTGTTTTCTCTTGGTACTTAAGCTAGGAAGATGAGGGATCCAAGAAGGGTTTTTTCATGAATAAAATCACTGGATGAAGTCTGAGATCAGTGATGCACCTCTTCAACATTTGAGGACTCATTGAGCTGCTTCTCAGCAGAAGGGCCATCCAAATCATTGTCAGAATCAATAGAGGAAGAAGCAGGTGGCTGAGATGATGTAGGAGGAGGTGCAGACACTGCATGATAAATATTGGCACCAGCAACAGTTGCCAGCATCAATGTCTCCATCTTGCAGAAGTGTGGCCAGCCTTTGTTCCAGAATGGTTTGGCCTCAGGGTGCACCTTCACATAGTTGTCCCAGGATGATGCAGTGTGGATGTCAATGGTGGCACCAGTCTTGTCATCCCAAGTTCATCCTGAGATGCACTGGATTGTATGGATGACTTGATAGAGCTTGCAAAACTAAGTTACAGTCAGTGACAAGAGGGAAAATAAATATTCAGTATATATAATGCACTGCACAGTATTTGTTCCCACAAGATTTTGCATTCTTGGCAGCTCCATGTTTGAGCAAGGGAGCTAGATGCTTTGCTGCTTTGTAAAAGGTTGCTGCCTTGAAGCTAGCACCATTGCCAGCCTCTGCTTTATGAGCACCAAGAAAATCAACAAGGGTGAGCTCTTCACAGGCAGTACAGTGAGCAGAAGGGGCCATATTACAGGTCAGAGACAAAAAAGAGAAGGAGAAAGGTAAGGAAGATAGCAAACAAAAGGACAGGAGGATTTGGTTTAAAAGATAATTTACACACACATTTAATAATCTGAAAAGCTGTACTAGCATGTTGTCCTGCTTCTGCATTACATCTTCATGTTCAGAATAGCCAGTATGGATGATGCATGCTGAAGAAACAAGGAGAAACAAGCAAGAAAAAATTAATCTGCAGTCAATCAGGTGAGGGTGACAATCTGTGACATGGTTCCATATTTGGGCAGTGGGAATAATCCAGCTGCCATCAAAATGAGAATGCACCCATATTTTGTTACTGGACAGACCCTTATAGTGTGTATGACCTTTAATAATGTGCAAGGGTTTCAAAACCCCTGAGGGTCAGGGGTAGGGGTATGGAGGTTGGGGTCAGGGTCATGATTTTCTGACCCTTGGAAAACCTGTACACTTGATGAGGGTTGGGGGTTCCTCAAGGGTTACTTGAGGGTTACTTTTCAAAATATATGATGTCTAAATCTTATCTTGAGATCAGATATTTAGCACAGAAAGATAGTCAGGAATTGAAAAATTTATATCCAAGTGAGTTTTAGAACTACAACCATGTCATATCCTTATACAGCACAGTGTGCACCATCTCTGAACTGTTACAATCAATACACAAGTACCCCCAATGACATTGAAAATGAAGTTTTTTCTGTAGGGGTAGAATAACAATAAAATTGCCATACTGCCTCACAGGGTACTCACAATCTCTTAAGTTTGTGGGGGCAAGTCTGAAATGAGTTTGTATTTGAAAATGCAGTACAAATAGCACAAGATATAAAGAAAAGATGTCAGGCACTATGCTAGCTAGATGTAGTGAATGGTCTTCCTTTCACTAATCTAGCTACAGGCTAGTTGAGATGGTCTTCCTGTCTCCAGAGCTTTCAATGCCAATTCACTTTAAGTATATATGTGGTTTTCTTCAATATAATTCACAACTCACCAGAGGTGGTCTTCCTTTCCTTGTAAATACTACTGAACACCCTGAACTAGATGGAATGGTCTTTCTTTTCCTTATTTTCCCCAAATACAACAGTCTTCCTTCTGTCTTTGAGCAAAGATTCCAGGAGATGGTCTTCTTTTCTCCTGAAATCACACCTTTCACTAACTAAGTCAAGAGGGATGGTCTTCCTGCCCCTCAGACTTCTCAATTTGATACCACAGTTTCAGGAGTTGGTCCTAGCACTTATTTGTATGTAACTTGGTTTGTTACTTTCTTTAACTAAGATATAAAATGGTTTTTGCTCTCAAGTAGCTAGCTCTAGCTAGGTTGTCTAACTTAAAAACCAAACTGAGATTAGCTCATATCTCTTGACTTAGCATAGTAGGAGCTGAGGATCTTGTCACTGTGGATCATGTTATGAGAGAACAGATTCAAAATTCCTGTTACCCTTTTTCTTCCTTTTCCTTGGGTTTTTATCTCATTACAACTTGCTATTTTTAGTCAGTTTACTGAATAGGTCTTCAGTTTGCTCACATTTTGGGCATCTCTACCATAGATTAAATGTTTATTTGTAATTTTCTTCCAGACTTGTATCATACTGGTGCCTTTCCTTGCTATTTCACTCCTTCTCAGAGCCCAGTACATGTCTGGGCACACTATCCATCTGGGTTTCCATTATTTATACCCTGTCCAAATCTGGTAGACTCCCCTACTTAGGTAGTGTATCTTAATATATTTTCTGTTTTTATTCTGTGTCCTGTTCACATACAATTACCATTACACCTTCTTTCATATGGGGTTCTAGCTGTGTTCCCATTTCTATCTTTATATGTAACTATTAGGATTTATGTCTGAAGCCAAACAAAGCCACCATTGTCTTGGTTCAGCTGCACTATAGTCATTCCCAGGCCTGACTTAGCTGTGTCAGTTTTCTCCAGGTCTCAGATACCAGTGCTATATTCAGAGTTGCTGTGCTCTAGGTTCTCTTCTATGCTAGCTAGAAATGCTCTCCTCTGTGCTCAGAGATTCATTATTGTACTTTGTTCTGCTGTTGCTAGTTACTTTCACCAATATCATAGTTTGGATGCTAAGATGTGATTTTCCCTTAGGGACCAGTTATAGATCTGCCTAGAGCATATCAGCATTCATGCAATTCACTCACTTATATTCATATTGCTCAGTACTACTTATTTATTTAGTAGTTATTTGCTTAATTTGCTTATTATTTAATTACTTAGTACTTAATTACTTAGCACTTAATTACATAGTAGTATTTACATAGCTGTTTTTACTTATTACTCACTTACTGCTCATTTACATACTTCTTATTTATTTATTTACTACTTATTTAATTAGCACTTCACTTAGTTAAATCAATTATTTAATTATAATTATTAGCTTTGGTTAACTCAATGGTTTGTATAATCATTATTAATCATGTTGTTCACTATAAAACTCATCATTAGCACTCAGTCTTCACTTCACTAACAAGCCTTAGAACCATGCCTCCTGCCCATGCAAAAGTCACTGCTCCTAATGCTGGCAGGCTATTGACACAGGTCACAGCTTGTCAGGGGCTCTGCCTCTAAACCCCTGGCTGAATCCCTGGGAATGAGCTTCACCTCCACCATCCCATCAGAGATCAGTCATCTTCTGAGTCATCAGGGTCAAATGACTCTTCTGTTAAGATGAAGGTGTTTCAAAAAACTCTGACCAATGATTCTGAATCTCATATTGTGCAACAATATTTTATCTTATTTTATTAAAATTTTACAGTAACCTTCTTTGTATCTAACAGAGGCCTAATATCAAATTTGGGGAAGAATCAGGCTTAAAATCATGGGTGGTTAAAGAGATTCAAAAAAAAGTAACACAAAGTCACAGACCTTCCCAGCAGGCCAAAAGTAGTGAAATCACTTGAATGTCACAATTTCATCACACTTTTTTATCTTTCCATTTGTCTCTCTTGATAGACTGACTCACACATCCTGATTTTTTGCAGATATATACTAAATTATGATTAGAATGTATTCTTGAAATTTAGCATTCTGGATCAAAGTTGTTAGAGCTTGGGACACATATTGATGATAATTTTTGTAGGTGCTCTCAAGCAAATAGTATCTACAACAAGCTCATTTCATGGAGCTAAGACAGAAGGCTATCAGAGTGTGCAAAATAGTTAGCATAAAATCTCATTGCACATGATAGTACAGAGTAATGCTCATGCTCACACTCATATTGCTCCTTAAGTGCTTGCATTTCAGCTTGTTAAAGGTTGCACCCCTAAATTCTTGCCTCCCTTGGGGGCACAGCCCCAAACCTCTGGTTTTTCTCCTCTTAAGGACTATACCCTCAAATCCCTGCCTTTTCTCTTCTTGGGGGCTGCACCCCCAAACTCCTGCTTTATCTCTTCTTGGTGTCATGAATTCACCTTTTCTTTTCAGTGATTGACATTATCTCATCTTTGGATCTTATCACAGAACCACCTAATCATTGGGACAATACATGGACACTGCATGGACATTATGAGGTGACTGTGCCCATGAGGACAGCACAATGCTTTCTTCTTTTTATGATTGATTATTACTGTCAAGACCTGAACACGGCCAAACAAGGAGGACAGTATGGCCAAAGAGCAAGTCCTATGATACCTAGAGATGCTAGACAATACAGGATATCAGCTTCAGCTTATGTGCTGTGCCACCCACTATCCTAATCCTGTATTTAATATAACAAACAATGAGGTCAGAGGTTTAAACAAGAAGTGAGAGCTAAGCTTGTCAATGAATGGACAAGGGTTTGGCCAAGGTTTGGCCAAAGGATCAAACAAGATATTGAGAGAGTATAAAATGCATATCAAGCCAGGAAGTGGATTGATGATACAATTAACAAATTGAAGAGTTACACCTTGAATACTACTGCTTTTATACTATTTCTACAGATAAGCTATCGTTACTAAGTCCAATGAAGATATACAAAGCATGTGGAAGTAGAGGTCAGGTTGCAACTAAAGTGTGGAGAGAGTCAGATGAATAGAGACTAAGTAGAGATTAAGATAACTAGCAAAAAGGTTTTGTGGATATGAAAGATAAGAAACTTGAAATGAGACTAGTATGAAATGAAGGCTTAATGCAGAATATATGAAACACATGGTTGGCCAGGATATGGCTGACACAGCTAAAGCTTGGCTGCAAGGACTTGGGATTTGTGGTGAATTGGAGTGTGACAGGATGGTGACAAGTGACAGCTGGAACAGGATATGACAATTACTTACATGCATAGACCATGAGTAACACATGTGTAGAACATGAGTGAGGTAGATACATTGTTTGTATTCAAAACCCCAGTCTTGAGCTGGTCATTTCTCCACTAGCAATACAGTGCTCATTCCTTTATCTTCCTTATTCTCTGAGTAATTTGACAACCTTAACATTGCACCATTGTCATGGCTGCAATTTCCTCCAACATCTCCTGACACTTTCTGGCATCTTCTGCCCATTTCCATTCATTGCTAATCCCTGAACTATTGTCTCTATCAATTGATACTCATTGAACAGTAACTGTTTCTATGCAGGCTTCTGCTCAGTTACATTTCTGCTTCCACTTCTGCTACTTTATTATGTGTCAAGAACTCTTATTATCTCCCATAACCATTGTATTTCCACTTCTGCTTTTATTATTACAATTGGCAATACTTGAATTTAAGTAGCTCAGTTCTGTACTATAGTCTCCAATCCAAATATCAGTTAAGATCACCTCTAGTCTCTTGACTAAGCTCTAAGTCTCATTCATGTATAGTTTACATATATTATACATACAGTTCAGCATGTGTTATGTTCAAGATGAAATTATTCTACATACAATACCTGTAGACTCTAAGTATACACAAGGTATGGTAAAAGCATAATATACATATACATAGACTCTGTGCATTTGTGCAATATATATAGAGTCTATGTAGAGCTATGGGGGAGTTTAAAGTACAGACATAGGAGCACCAGAAGGCTAATAAGCAGCCAGGAACAGGTAGACCACTAACAGATCCTCTCTGTCTTCTTCTCCTGCTTGAAGCCTGTAGAATATCAGGTAAAGCAGCAGCAGCAGCACAGAGCTTGGCCAAAGACATAAAAGCAGCAGGATGTTCAAATCCAGAAGGTGAAGGGTAAGCAAGATTCCTCAGTTGAGGAATAGGCTCATCAGATACATTTAAATTCTGAAAAGGATTAAAAGGGCCAGCAACAGGCAGAGCACTGGCAGGAAGCTCAGCTAAAGACATGTAGGTATCAGAATGTCCAGATCCAGAAGGCAGAGAGTGAGCAGAATTCCTCAGTTGGGGAATAGACTCTTGTCATGAACTTGTTTCCAAGGTATAATCTTGAGGTTCCCAGCAGAAAGAATTCACAGTGGGGTGAGGGAGAAATACTGGAGACTCTGGATATATCTCCAGAAACATGTTTGAGCACTACCAAGGGAAGAGGGTCAGAAATGGATGATGGCTTTGGCTTATGTGCTGTGCCTCCTTCATTCCTAATGTCCAATTTACAAATGACAGTAAGTGAGCTGATTCAGGGATGAGAACAATCAATACTCAACTTTCTGACCAGAGAGTTGGTCAAGAGAAATCTCTGGAGACTGGAGATCTTGTTGAGCACAAAATATGATGACAAGAAGGAGGAAAACAAGTGGAGATGGTTGAGGATGATTAGAGGTAACCTAACCACTGAGTTAGAGAGTGGGAGATGTTACACAATTACCAAACTAAAGCACTACAGTATACTTGAGGTACTTAAATACTAAAGAATTTAAGCACCCAGAGTAAATACACAACTACTAAAATTATACAATCAAAGTGAAAAAGTGGGTCAAAAGAAAGAGAGCATATGTTAAAGACTAAGGAGTACAAACTGAATATTAACAGAGATATATACTATGAAAAGTATAGCATATGTGGCTGATACATAGTAAGCACAAAAATGGAAATAGACAGTTTTGATCCTGAAAAGGATCATTACTTTGAATGTGTAGAGGAATATTCAAACCTAAATGTTGAGGGGCTAAAGACAAGGGAAGAGGTTTTCTGTTTAGGTGGCTATTTTGCTGGTATTGTCTAGGAATATATCAACAGTCTGGAGTTCTCTCATGCACTTGCAGGCCTATGAAAAAGGAGAGCCAGAAGCTGAAAACACCTTTAACCCTGGGCAACAATACCCACATACACCATTGCCCAAACTATGTTGGGTAGTGTGCATATGTTGGTGCACACCAATGTACACTAATATGCACCATGGCATTGTTGGAATAATGGGTGTTCATTTGCAAGCATTTCATGATGCATGTTGGATCATTGTGTATCCTTTAGGGGTTCCTTGGCTATTCTATTAAATATTTACATTTTGTGGCATTTTTTAGTTTACTTGTTTCAGCCTTTGTTTTTTTCACTAATTAGTATATAAGTAGTTTATTTGAGATGTACTTACCCATTCATTTACCTCTCAAGCTCACTGAGGTCAAATGCAAATCTACTGCTTTGTGATTAACTACAAGGCATGCACTTTCATTTTGACAGGCATACCTTGCCATGCCACTTTTCCTATGCCCTAATTAAAGCTGATAAGCAGGTTGGGGGCATGGTTCTTTTTTGATCCCTTTGTTCCATCATTTCAATTTTCCATCAATTCTTTTGTGCTGCCCACATTATTCATGGTTGTTTACTGGTGGCATGCTTACCCTTTCATTGGCATCCAATCCTGACCATTTGTGCTCAAGGTAACTCATTCTTTTTACTACCCAGATGTTTTATTCTACATCAACTCTCTCCATTCCCTTCATGCACTTCCTCTCCTCATCTGAAAAATCCATCTAAAATAAATTGGGTATATTGCAAATCAGTAATAAATTTTACCATTGAAAGATGCTCCTATTTCTATTCAAAAATTTATAAGTGTTCACATCTTCAAATCATCATGAACTCCAAAATGTGACAGTAGATGCGAATCCATTTTTGTTGCTACTTTCGTTGATAATCTGATGACCACCAACGCTAAGCTGAGTGGTGGCACCAACAGTTGACATGCTATAAATCTCTACTGAAGATTTACTGTCGATGCTGACAATCTGGTTTTGACAGGTGATTGTTGATAAGCAATCTTGGGTAAAATCCTACAGGGAATTGTCACACTCAAGATGAAAATAGGAAATTAACAGGAGTACACACTTGGTAAAAGCTGTACAATCCAGCCCCTGTAATCCGATTTTATGAGCTTTGCAGAAGAGCAAATGATTTGGGTTCATACCGAATATTATAATATTGTAAGAGTTCGTCACCATCAAAGCCCATGCCGAACCTCCGCTCAATATGGGATCATGATAGGTCGATTGGAGAGAGAACTGTGGAAGTGGTGTAGGCTGATAATACGGCTGAGGAAGTGATTGTAAGAGTAATTGAATATAATTAATAAAGATTCTACTAACCGTCTCTGTCTGGATTAGTCCCATGTAATGATTATTTGCATCCACAAGATTATACTGGTAAAGAACGTGATGTTCCGCTGAGTGTAACAGGATTCGAGATGGTCTAAGATAAAACAATAAATTAATTATTTAATGACTTACAAGCTGTTAAATGTTTAATTAATTCTTGAATTCTTCTCGTAGAATAAGTGGGAATGAATACCTGTGCCAATCATCCAAACTGGTCCTTGTGATTCAGAGAGAATTCCTCGACCACCGAATATAGTTAACAGAGACGTTCCGTCTCCATCAATATCGTGATCAGCAAGCCATACCCAAGTGCCCTACAAGCACAATTAAGCTATAACTGTCCAGTTATGTGGAATGAGCCAAATACCTCGAGATAAGCAGTCGAAAATTTTGTCAGGTGAAGATCTAGAAAAGATGAAAAACAAGCAGAAGATGAAGGTGCTCCATTAGTCGGACATTGCGCCAATTCCATATTGGTACCAATGGCTGCAGATAGCAGAAAAATAAGAAGGTGTAAGGCATATCAGAAGGAAAAACATGTCTTACCTCCTCCAGTACTACATATATATCAACTTCATTATCAGCATTATTATTTGATTCTTTGCAATCACTTACCGGATATGTGTATCCCACATGCCAGCGCCGGCAGGCGCCCATGACGGTTGCTTCACATTCCATTCTACTATGATAGCCCCTGGTGCTATTGACAGAAATAAGTATAGTATTTTAAAGGAAAATGCTGAAAATCTCACTTGGGCCGACAGTTGTGAAGATTATGTCGGTAATCTCTGTAATACCCTCGGAACCGCTTTCTCCAACCTTAACAACGACCTTTGGATTTTGTTGATCTTGAAATGTTGCGCCTTTGCCCGCAATTACGGACCAAGCTTCTCCAACTACCTGGGTTCCTGCAGGAATTGTAAGAGTCGACTTAACAATGTAGAACCCTGCGTCGATAAAAATTATTTTACAGCCAAAAAACTAGAATATAATAGCGTTAACTCAAGCTAAGGGCAAAGAAATAATTTCAACTTACCTGATTGAAAACGGCTTGCAATGCAACAGTATCATCGGTAACCCCATCACCTTTTGCACCGTAATCCCTAACACTAACAAACTGGCTCGCAGCATAATCCTCATACTGTGGATGAGTTTTCCCGATAATCTTGCCTGAACTATCTAACAAACTCGAGGCTCTATTCGCAACGCTAATAGACCCTTGCGTGAACTCTCCAGTCGAGTTTGTTCCAGAATAAATATTTCCTTGTGCCCAGGACGTGATAGTGGTAGAGCCCCCTTCCAGAAGAACTTCGCCTCCAGCTACCCCCACAGCGACTGGGACGTTATTGAGCTCGATATTAGTTAACACTAAGGACCCGTCAAGAGAAATGCTTGAAGTAGATCTACGAAGGAATATAGGAGTGTTGTTGATGATGCCGTCAGTAATAGCAAGTGCCCCTATCGACTTAGGAGATAAAATGTAGTCAGTTACGGAAATGAGGGGATGAAAAAATGATCAAATGCACATACGCTTCCAGTTGTGACGTCGAACCCAACCTATATTAAATTAACGCCAATACAACCTGGGTATCTCAAGCTTCAGCACGAACCTGACAGTTATTAAACGTCACGCCTTGATAAGTCCAGCCTGAACAGGAAAACCAAATCAGGATCGAATGACAGCATAACAAGACATTGAAATTTACCCCAATTCCAAACAGCGAAAATACCCGTTTGCGCGTTGTTGACAGTAATATTTCGGACTGTAAATCTGGTTAACATGTATTAATTTTCGTCGAACGAACCTATATATGATAAAGAGCCCATTTCTCACTGCTGATTTCCGACCCATATGCCGAATTTTCCTTGCTTAAAGTCAGCCAACGCTGTTAAATTTTAAAAGAAAAATTCTCACCCCCGTTGAATATCAGGTCGCCCATGAATCCGCCACTAAATGAAGAGAAGATAAAGAGCGTAGATTATATTAGGAGAATATAGGCACCTTCCGTTCTCCATAAATATGCCTGTATGTGAAATTTAATTATAAGAAAATAATTATAACGGGAGAATTACCTTGGTGAGCAGTGTTGGGAGCAGTCGACATCTCAGTGACAATATTTATCAATGATGTTGCCTGCGAGACTTGCCAGTGCAATCCCGTTCCTTGGGAACTATCTGCAGGAACACTATAGTTGAAATAAATGCAATTAGCATACATTCCTCCAGTGCGGTAATACATATAAGGGAATTTTATTACTTTCTGACGTCAATGACGAAATTTCTCACTGAGCGAAAGCTATATAAAATTACGAGTGACTCTCAGCCACGAATTTTAAATCATGAAATTGTACGAACAAGTTATTTTGATTGGCGTAGAATTGACCTGTGGCGATATACGGGTCTGCGTCTAAACGGAATTAAGAATGCCCGGTGAATATAGAAGTAATTGTTGAGGTTAATGTAACTTTACCAATGACAGCTATCCCACTGAAGTTTGCAGAAGCAAGAAGAGTAGGAGGTTGTTTAGCGTCTCCGATAAGCTGAGAGTAATAATAGGCAATGATAGGAGCTGAAACAAGATAGGTTCTACATAATAGTAATGAGTACATGTACTGCGTTTAAAGAGCTATATCTATCACTCACCCTTGAGGAAAGAAAACTACTGCGGGAGACACGCTGTAGGGAAAGTGACTAAGGGACGTCAAATACAAGCGTAAAGATTCGAACAAACGTTGAAGAAGCACAAGTCCCTCCACCACATCGATTACCAGATGCGATTGCGGCACTACAAAGTTGAATATAGGTAAATCCACTTGATGTATAAAGACAAATTTGCACGTACTTTATAGCAACCGTATCATCCGTGATTCCGTCACCGACAGCTCCAAAATCCTTTGAAGCAATTGGATGAGTACGTTTCCCGGTTAAGTAAAGTAAAAAGAGTTCTCAGCGACGACGTAGCAGGAGAACGACGCTATATATTAAATACCTAAAGTAAAATGAGTT
>JASFDH010001957.1:0-12577 GCA_036937195.1 Nidularia pulvinata | reverse complement strand
ATCGAGGTGGGAGAGGACGGGATGCTAGTTGGGGAACGCGAGCCGACCCAGGCGTCGGTGGTGCGCAGGTGCTGCGAAGTGCGCCTCGACGCACGGTGCGACTCTTTCCCGGGTGAGTGCAGGCCCGTCGCAGACGTCATATGCTTGAGGTCGCTGGGGGAGATGGGCGACGACGCAGCTGCTCAGTAGCGGTTAGCACTCGTTCCAATCCAATCTAACAAACCGAGCACTCACGATGCGGGGAATCGGGGGACAACGCGGAAGACATGGTCGAGATACTCAGACAGGCGGGAGGTGATAAGCACGGAGAGTGCGGTGGATGGTGTGAAGGGAGATGGTAGTGTGGAGCGAAAGGAAAGTTGTGAAGTTCAACTCAATTGGTCCACGGAATCGTCGGCACGGGCAGGGAAGGGCCTGGAACCCCGTCGCCCGAAACCCATGGCGGTGATGCAGGCAGGATGACTAAGCTGCTGCTGTCCATCTCCGTAACCTCACGACTCGACGACATCTCTCAGTCCATCTATCTCATCCGACCCGGACAATCTATCATCCATGTTCCCTACATCCAACTGCTTCCGATGATACCATTACTGTACTGCTTTGCTCAATCTTTCTCTGGATATCTGTATTCACTGCTTAGGTCTTTCTATGCTCCGGGTCCTCCTCACGTTCCCCGGAAACCACTGTTGTTTGTCTCCATCGCCAATTCATCATATGAACGACAGCTTGTATTGAGTGACGAGCGAGCAGCATAAATCTCCTATTCAGTACTCGGCGACTCCTATCCACCAAACCAAAGATAGTTCTTAACATGACAACTGTCTCTCTCAAAGTAATTCCTCAAAGTCTGGCTTCTTCCGCTGTAACGCTGCTGCTTATTCGATTAACCCGTGTAAGAATTGCCATCTGTCTCATGTTAAGGATCTTCCTTTGCTTTCTCGTATCATATCCTCAACTTCATCAATCAGATATTTTCCTATGCTCCTCATCCTTGCCGCACGCCTCCTGGCTCTTTATCCTCATTCGCCTTCGCGCATCTTCTGGTCTACGCGTTCCTATCTCGTCCATCATACCTACTATCCCACATCCACGACTCCACCTGCTTCTCCAACGAACCCCGCCTGACCTTCGACAACCTGGTCTCACTCCCCGACACCAAATATAGTCGATGCCGAACTTTGAACATCCCGTAGATCTACTCTCAGGATCATCTACGTAACTCTCGTGTCAGGTTTCTGACGGACATAAAGGAGGTCGAAGTGATACGTCGCGGCACACGGCATGGGCATAAAGTTTGTTGTGAATGAGCAGTTTCATTCCGAGGCTTGAGAAGTGCTGAATTTAAGATATCCGTAGCACATTCTATGCGACCATTCCTCACGTTTTTGTTCCAATCACTGAATGCGAGGGATACAGAAATTGATTCGGATTAGATTCGGAGTAAATTCGGATACATGGACAGAAAGCTAGGGGTTATTGATATTAAGGGTTGATGCCAAACAAGTGCCATCGATCTTGGATTCGGTTATAGCTGGCTTAATACCTTCACGTTTTTAGATAGACAAAGACGTACAACGGCAATATTACCGGCCACAGGGGGATAACGACAGGAGGACCAAGACCTGGAGACGGCTCGGCCCCGACATCTGTGCCAAGTGAAGCTGGACATAGACTACGTGGGCTTGTGGAACAACAGATGGCTGCGATGCGTCACTAGGCCATACACCAGCGACTCGTGGATCTATGGGGTCCCTTCGCCTTCGATGCCCATCGCCACCGTGAAGCCGTATTGCGTACAGCTTCAAATCTACTACCACTCTAGCTTCAAGAATACGAAACAGTGGCTTCAGTAGCGCCTTCCCCCTCCCTCTTGCGACACATCGGATTTTAGCGACTCAAGCACAGCGAATCCTGGGGTTTTACATCACCGTGCTGGCTTCGAAAGGCCCCAGCAGTGACTCGAGATTTGGCCGGCGATTCCAGTTCCCTGTAGTGAGTAACTACGCGTATATTCTTACATGTTATTCTGGTAGCTGCTTACGAACGATTTGCTCTTAATACCTTGACAGTGGCCACTCCGTCAGGCTCCAAACTATTCGATACTGCACATCCCTCCTCCAGTGTATTTTTGGTCATTGGTCAGAAATTTTGAATATATATGCTAGTCATATCAATCGTCTATTTCTGTTCAATCAACCCCGTTGTCGCGGAAATTTCTGTGCATCGTGAGCGTCCTCGCATAGAGATGCATTCGTTGATGCCTTCTGCATCGTCAGGGTTCTTGATGATAACGACCTGCCAGAAATCTCATTCAGCTAAGGATTCAGAACTTGGTTAAAGCATAACGAACATGCATTTTATCTGCATTTGTTGCTGCATGTCTATTAGTTGATCATTCACTTGAGATAGAGCACATAGAAACATACACATCACACCAATGGGCCAGGCACTTTCCCTAAAGTTAAGAAAATTAATTCCAGTTCTGTTTCAAGGACTAAAATTTACGTGGTGAATATCATTTTCAAGATTCCTGAATGTGCCGTTTATGAATTACCTTAATAAACAAATATACTGAGAAGCTTTTTCCTACCTCTAGTCGCCCAAGATTCCGCGTATTTCTGAAGCTTCAGAATTAAATCCCTGCCTTCTTTATTTTGTTCAAACAAGTGGATATTGTTTATAACAAGGACGAGTGGGCGACCATTGCGGTGAGTTGAACGCAGACCGACCTTCTCTAGATTTTTCAATGCTATAATTCCTTGAGTAATAGTATACCATGGCAGAATTAATCACGACTGTATCTTACCGTTTTCAATATCACGCAAGGGACTGTCTGATACATGGCATGAGTTAACTTCTTTGCGAGATTAATGCAGAATCTTAACCGTTCTCTCTGATCCATTGTCCAAGAAGGCGAACGTAAAAATGCTCTTCGTATTCGTAGTTAAGGGCTTTGCCGAGGCGCAATCGAAAAACGTGTAGATCATTATGCGCTTCGCATACTGCTAACCCGTTCATTTCACGTGAGGCTATTATTGACTTCCCCGCTCCCTAATAATCGTATATCAGCTCAATGTACCATATGATCTTTAATTATTTAACCTTTCGCCCCAAGAGGATGAAGTAATGTTCTGTGTTTGCGCCCTTCATCCAATCAACAAAACTGTGCTGCATCGTTCTGTAGGTTTCTGTTAAGTCACGATTAGAACCCAATTCTTTTTCTTGCTTTCTGAGGTCCATGAGCGACGTAAGAATTGGGTCGTGGCGAAGTCCAAAGGCATCTTCCATCTGTACGTAGAGGCCGTTAATAACATGCTCGTACTATTATTCAGCGGGAATAAACCACCTCCTCAAAGATTTTTTGTTTCTCAAACGTGTCATAGAGCGATGTAGCTGCGAAAACTGCAACCTATAGCATTATTATTGAGTGTGGGAAGCCATCTACTCTTAGATGGCGCAGTGGATTAAATTGGTCTCACCTGTTCCAATGCATACAGCAATAATCACTCTAGTATAGAGTTTGTTATTTCCAATGATCCATGAAGAAGGCCTACTAGCGCCCGCTGCTGAAGCACTGGTGCGAAAGTTTGAAGTACAAATATAAGGCAATAAACGAATTGTTTTACGTGGAATATTTTCGCGGAGTTTAGACTTCAGAGAGACGAATTGTGAATAGTGCAGTGTGGAGTGTATATGCGGATATTCATTAAAACCAGGAAATCGATGTAGCCTGCCCTTCAGCGTATGAACAGTGCTGGAAGTGGCGTGCATGAGGTGAGATTGAAATGAGGACGTCAAAGACGGTAAAGTCATATAAGCTGCTGTCTCGAAAATAAATGCGATATGAGGAATGGCACGAGGTTGAGTTCTTTGAGTGGTGAGGTAAAATAGATCGAACCACCTCAAATAGGAAAAAAAAATAATCAAAGTGTAAACATGTTCAACTGGAATAGGATGTTTAGGATACACGCGCTGATTGTCAGGCGTAAACGATTGGCAAGATAACAGTGAGAGCCGCTATCGGGATACACGCGCTGATTGTCAGGCGCAAATGATTGGCGAGATGACAGTGAGAGCCGCTACGGAACTTAGAAGGCGTAGCACCTGGAGTATACGTACCATTACTGCGGTCGTCGTAATTATAGCGCTGCCACCTCGAGCGTCTCATTGATTAGGGGGAGTATTGAAGGCGTCTAACATGTCCTGAGATATCACTAAAAACATTGTAAAGCGTCCTAACTCAAGTGAAAATCTCTCTCCTGTCACATTGCATGATCCTGACCGTTCAATTTCAGGGTTATTGGAATTACACCCTAAAGAAATCTTAATAAGTTACGTTTATGCTTACTTTTTGTGCTAAATTTGTCTTCATACTAGCTGCCATACCAATTGTCGCTTTCTACTAGCGTTTATCTGGTTTGCTGATCTATAATACCGATAGCAGCATAAATTTGCCACCTGCATATTCTCCTGGAGCCTTCCTTCCTACTATATTATCAAATGGAGAGTCTTTACAATAGCACATCATAAGAAAGAAGGATTTCGGCATCACGAGTAGATGGTTATCTTGACGCCGAATCGAAAGAAGGGCTGATTGTCGCACAATTAGGTATGTGTACACCCCAGATGAGTGAAGATTATTATGTCACACTAGAACGGTCATCTCCAAGTATTCTAGGCTTGAAATTCGGGGTTGAATCTATTCTGACATCGTACATGCAAGTCCATCCTTCTATTCACAGAGACCGTGTACTATTTTCGAGTATCATTCTATAATCGAGTTAAGAAATGATTCACAGGAGAGGACTTTCGCTCCCAACGTTCCCTCTCTTCTATTACATCTCCTTTAATCGAGACATATATGCACACACTTACGGTGAATCGATTACTGGCTTCTGCGGCCCAAAGGCTAGTCGGGGTGTATAGCTTCAATCCTTCCTATCGCCATTCTTCTGCTCTTGCTGCACCTATAAAACTTGCTGATCATAAAAGACTCATTGTCTGTTGCGACGGCACATGGCAATCATCACAAAAGTATGGATCTCACGACACCAATGTAACACGCTTTTGCAGAGCGATTAAAATTCGAGAGCGACTACCAGATAATAGTGAGATACAGCAGGTTGTTCTCTATCAACCCGGGATCGGTGCTAGCAAATCGACCACTATTGGACAATACCTCGCTGGTGAGTAAATCACATCATCCTGCACTTATACATTTGAATTTATAGTTTAATGTACAAGGTGGCCTGGGTCTCTTTCTTGACGATCATGTCACTGAGGCTTACAATTTCTTATCTAACAACTATGAAACTGGGGACGAGATTTTTCTCTTCGGTTACTCTCGTGGAGCTTATACAGCTCGCGCTGTGGCTGGCCTGATCAGTAACATCGGACTTCTCGAGAACAGAAGCCTGCATCACTTTCCTCGAATATATAAAGAATATCGGAGACGAAGGAATACCGAGAAAAGCCGGGATGAGTGGGAGACATACATACAAGCGGAGGCCCGTATACTTCATCGACAGTCCGGAGTGAAGATAAAGGTTGTTGGATGCTGGGACACTGTGGGCAGTCTCGGCATTCCCGAACTCGTTTCCGTACCGGAGTGGTGGCGTCAGCGCATTAATCGGCAGTATGAATTTCATGATGCGCAACTTTCCACTAGTACGTCACTATTTTCATTCTATCCGCTTCCGATTCTTATTATATTCAGGTATTGAAAATGCTTTTCACTGCTTATCCCTCGACGAACGACGCAAGTCATTTATACCTACGCTATGGTATCTTCCTCGTGACACAACTCCGCAAAACATGCCACATGTTACCCCTGTTCCGGGCGATATTGCAGATCCTTCATCTTTGAAGAGGCCTGAGATTATTAAATTGCGCCAAATATGGATGATTGGTATCCATACTGATGTCGGTGGCCATAATCACTTCTCTAACATCGCTTTCAAATGGATGGTCGATCAATGCCATGGACTTCTGGTATTTGACAAAGAGTACATAAAAATGGTGGAAACACTGAGCGATGATGAACCCCGACGCTCGAGCACCGCACAAGACATGAATTCTATCACGAACATCTTCGCTGTCTTGGGATTTTGTTACCGGTATACGCGTTACTTAACGTATATATTTAAAAGAGCTAACCTCCAAGTATAGGAAAGTCCTCGCGTATGCAAAGAATTTCTCTCAAGCTGTGATCAAAATAGTCGGGGAAGGCAATAGACAGAACAAAGGTGACATCGAATCACTTGAAAAGCGGGGAGCAACAACCAAGTGGATCACCGAGAAGACCTCGAATTCGTTGATCGGCATTTTCTTTCTCTTGGGAAGGAGGTATCGCACTCCAGGACAATACACAGCCGAGGATTTCGAAGATAATGCACATGGTACACTGTATACAAATGAGTTAATTCACCCCTCCGTCAGAATAAGGATGCGCGAAAATGCAGACTGGAGACCACCGGCATTAGAGGGCTTTCGCATTGTGAACTGTGATGGGAAGTGGAAGTGGGTAAAGCAGCTTATGTTGGCCGATGGAACCCAGAAGACTGTTGAATTAGATGAGTATGAGTTCGCATCTTCGTTAAAAAATGGGGGCTACAGATCTGTAGAGGAAGAGCTGATGTTAGCAGAGGAGAAGAAATTGTACGATAAGAAGGAGGTATTGGAGGGCTCCATTCCTGTCGAATATAAGTCTCGGTGGCATAGCTGAGCTGGAAATGATCAACATTTCCGTAGCTATACAATACACCGTTCGCCCCATAACTAAGCTAAGCTGTTGGTAGAATCGAATACATTTCTCAGAAGGGCCGCTCTATTTTTATGCCGTCACGGCGCGATGGGCGTCGTCCCAGTTAAGAGGGGCGATTTCAGCCTCAGCTTCAATACAGCACCGTTCCACGTACTTGGCGCCAGTGACTGTCGGTTAAATGTTGTTCCTGCTGCACATATTCCCCTTTCGCACCCGTCCACGCCCCTTTACTTTAAGCTATCCACCAACCACACCCTCTCTCTTCTAATAAATCTCACTCTCTTTAATTTTACTTTTTGAATAACATTTACCCGTTGATCACGCGGGCTGTTTTGGCTGAGTGCCGTTAGTTCTATTGGGGTGGTCGGTATGTATCTGGGTCGATGAGAGTATGATGAATCTCCTACTACGAGCAATACAAGAGCGCTGATTCCGGGAGCCTGCAACGGACTTAGCATCCCGTTTATGGTGTAACTCGCAAGCATTAAAAAAGATCCCAGTATGCACTGGACAACTTGTTTCGTTTCCCTTCTACCTGCCGCGGATTAAAGTACGTTTCATCCAGATGCCCGCATTACAGCATGAATGATATTGAAGCCATATTTCCTGAAGCATTGCTACGGAATCATGCCCAAGATCATGCTTATGAGAATCGAGAATCGTCATAAATCAACATAGGCAGCTGGTACGATGCGTGTTAATTTTCTCAGATGCCATTTCCCTCAGTCGAGTTTCCCAGGTGAAGTTTATAAAATACAAGACAATCTGAAGGGTACTGAGAAATCGTCGTGGCAAAGCGAGCTGGATGTGCCGGGGCGTGAATTTTTATGAATGCGCTTATCGGGATATTGAATGCTCTTCTCGCTGGGGTTTCTGCTACTATGTTATCCTTTCTCTGATACCTTTACTTGCTGACATTATGTATGTATCTAACAGTCTTGAATACAAATCTTTAGCATTAATGGCTTAAAACAAATGTGTTACAACAATCAAATTATCGATTTCAGCTCTTCTTTCTGGCTGTGTAGGTCTCAGTTGTGCTTCGATCACCCTAATTCCTCTTACACTCGAAATGATGGGGAGCGTTGAGAATTATGTGTTCAGAAATTCTTTTATGGCAGTTTATTATCGGTTTTCTATACAGTTGATTAATTTAAAGTTAAGAAACGCCCAGGTAATATGTCCAAAATCATTTTACAGATAGAAATTGCAGCCACATACCCCCTTCGACAAATATTATTAGGTGAGCAGCTATTATTTTGATAAATTGATCGAATTTTTATTATTTTTCTCGTCTGCATGTTGTCAGTTTATTTTATTTTCACCAACTCTATGCTCCAGTTCATCTGTGTCACACTTTGCACGCCTGGAATACACTGTGCATGCCCGCACCACAGCTTGCATGCCTGTACCATTCCTTCGCAATATGCATACAAAAGGGGAATTGGATTCAATGAAGACCGCTCCTTGTTTACAGTTTCACTCTAGATGCAACTTTCTGATCGATGGAATCCAGACATTATGGTTGACCGGAGTCAGATTATCCTTTCTCATACTTTATCTACTCGACCACTTCTCTCGGTAGCCTCGATGTGAAATTATACTAGTGATTTTCAACACATCTCCAAATACTTTTTTCTGGAGAAGGAAAGTCACAGCGTTGCTGAAACTCCCCAATATGGTAATTCCACCGCTTCAGGTCAATAACCTCTCGATAATATGACTAGCATCACTTGTTACTGTTATTGATCCTGACTGAGGCATATATTAATTTTGGGCATGTCTACGTTATAAAATTAATGCTTCTGGGTGTCTATGTTATAAAATACACGCCTCTGTATGTCTGTGTTATAAAATTAAGATCTGTATCATAAAATGCACGCCTCTACAGGTCTAATGATAATATGCATGCCTCTGCATATACATGTACTTATATGAGCGCCTCTACACACCTCTGCACGCCTCTGCACGCCTCTTCATGCCTCTTTACGCCTGCCCTACCACACCTCACACGCTTCTACAACGGCAAATTTCCTGTGCCTCATTTGTTCTCATGAAGCCTATTTTTAAATAGCTATGGCGAGATATTTATGTTGACATCCAAATTCTCCCATTTAATGCAGCATCCGCATCCTCTCGCTCCTCTGCTAAGGTGGATCTCCCGTTTTCTTGGTTATCGTGAGGTTCCTCCTTCAAAAATTCCTGAATATACCGTTTGGCTCTGGCCTTTCGTTGGCACCTTTTGTAGCATCTCAGTAATTCAAACAGTTTTCGGTCAAGCCCATTATTTCGTCGAAGGAGGTGTTCCTTCAATTATCCCTAGCTACGTGAGAATTTTCACATCGCGCCGTTAAAATATTTTGAAATTTAGATGAATAATTATAGGGGGGTACAGCAGTTTTGATTTACGGAGCAATAGATGCTCCAGTAGCGGCACCTCGAGCACTTTTTGGTGGCCATTTCTTTGGTGCATTAACGGGAGTCTGCATAACGAAGCTCTTTCGTCTACTTCTGACGGAAGAAAGGTTTCGGGAACTAGCATGGCTAGCTGGATCACTCTCATGTGCATCATCTATTGTACTAATGCAGATAACAGCTACCATACATCCTCCTGCAGGTAGATTTTATTTCCAGTTTAATATTCTGATAAATTACTGATTGGAATTGTCAGGAGCGACCGCTCTTCTCGCTGCAGTGAATGCTCAAGTGAGAGATATGGGTTGGTGCTACTTGCCAGTAGTATTGCTCTCCTCAGCTCTTGCCCTTTCAGTTGCCCTTTTAACCAACAATATCCAACGTCGCTACCCTTTATATTGGTTCGAACCGGCCAGTCTCAGTAATCCAGAAAAGGAGGATAGACAGATTGTGGCGGCCACCGGATGGCCATTTTCGATTGCGGAGCACTGGCCCAATTTACTGATCGGTGGCACCAAAACGGCTTTAAGCCACCTGGTGGCTCGGTGGCTGCACCCCGGGCTGTCTAATGATACGTCAGGAAATGTAGTGGAAAACACCCACAAATTGAATGCAACTTCTCTTGTGTGAATTATTGTAAACCATTTCCATCAACATCACTTCATCTCTACTGACTCAAATTTTCATAAGGCCAAAGAACATATAGATTTATTTATTTAGAAGCTCGGGTGTAATTGAGAAATCCTACAACAAATTGTTTCCATTATTTAGCAACCTGGTTTCTCCTCCCGAACCACCAAGATATGCCGGCTGTGACCCATATGCGATATGATGCGTTACTGTGGGCGCGAGTCAATCACTTTACAGCACACCTCCCTAGGCACTTCTCCCTTTGAAGTTTTGTACATAGGTACAGTCTTCAACCGGCCAGTGGCTCAGCGTCACCAGTGATTCATGAGCACTTACTGTACGCAAATCTCCACGAAAAAATTTAGTTGTTCTTGCATAATTTATATCTCAATATCTAAAAATATTTTCTTACTGCGCCGAATCGTGGTTCGTCCTGTTTCTTGGAATATTGCCTGTTGAAATGGAGAAATGGCACCTGACACGAAATTTAGGACCCTTTTGGATGCAAAGGCTTCAAAAATGATCTGATCAATACAACTTTAGTAGCCGCACGTCACTAGGCGGTGTCACAAATGCCTGATCCTAGGTTGAGCACCCTCAAAAGAACAGTATCGCTCTCTACATATAGAAGGAAAATGACCTCAATTCACTTTATAAATACTATCATGATTCACTAAGAGCACTGATAATTCCTTTGACCCAAGTATTAGCTCCAGATTTACAGTATTAACATTTCTAATTTTCCAAATTATTTGATGGTGGATGACTGTGCAATGGCAATCAAAAGTATTGCAGAGGTGTTCATGGAGGTGAATTTCAACAACTACTTGCTTAAACCTAATTCTGGAACTTGTTACTTGTAATGTAGCTTCTTATTTGTATGCATTAATAACATTCTATTCAGCAATAAAAATGAATAGCATTTTATTAATGCTCAAGTTCAGGCTCCATACAAATTTTAATTCTCATTGAAACTTAGGGGTACATCATATGAAGCAACTGTAAACTATATGCTTTAAGTTACAGGTAAATCAAAAATATGACATTTGGATGGCTTATGGTAGTGTTTTTTTTGCCTGCTTTCAGCTTGTTTTTGGTTTCACTTTCACTTTATTTTTATTGTCAGGTGATTCAAGTTGATAGTAAAAACAAAGAAAAAATAGAACAAAAACATGCAAAAAAATGGCTACAGTGAGCACCAACCTTTTGTGAAAATGCAAAAATAGACCAAAAATGAATAAAAATGAAACTTGAGGGTGGTCCAGTGTAGCAGTAGCATTACAGCACCACTCAGAACTTGTACCATAACTCTCACAAGTGATCAACACATAGATAATACAATAAAACTCACTTTCTGATAACATTAATCACACATACAGTTACTCCATCATGTCTGCAACTCTATCTAAGTTTAAGAGGTGATTGTGTGATATTGGTAACTACCATTGTGAAGTACAGCAGGCTAAACAAGAAGACATACTCCACTCCAATGACTCAAGCATACTGATAAGCAGCCTATAAAATTTAGTGACCCACCCGATCTAATGCAGATTTAGGACAGCTCAATGAAGATCTAGAAATGCTAAAGCCTGATTTCAAGACTGAACTGATGAATCTTGAGCTCATGGTCAAAGAAACAGATGTTGATGTGTCAGGCCATGATTATTCACAGCTGCCATTGCCAATACCATCTGATATGTTAGATAAAGCATGCAGGCAGTATACTGAACATCTGAAAGATATCTCGGAGATTGTGACCAATCAATAGATTTTTAATCCAAAATCACCTGATCTAAAGACTTCATGATGTTTACAATTTATACACAATGCTCCAAGTACATCCTCTTACCTTTCATCATCTGCTTTATCTCATCAAGATCTTTCAGATAATTTCAATTCCTCTCAGACACTCATTGATATTCAGCTGGCCATTTTACTTTATTGACCTGGACATTATGGCAACAGCATTGCAATCTTTGAAGTTACTATTTGAGCAGACATCTCAATAGGACTGGAGCCTGTGACTTCTGGGACTTGGACCTCCCCATTGTTGTGCAATTGGAAGTAGACTTTGAATCCTTAGTGGCTTTAGCCATGGATGCTAGTGAAGGAAATTGAGGAAGACAGTGGCAAGGAGCAGCATAGAGATGCTATGGCATGGTTGAGCATTAGTGGTGAAGAACAGCAAGCTAGCATAAGGCCCATTGTTCATGAAGTTGGGGTTTGAAACCTACCCACAAAAGCAAAGATGAAAGACAACACAAAAAATGGGAATTGCAAAAACAGATGAAGAAGCTATTTTTCAGAAAAACATATTTTCTTGCTTATTTTTGACTCTTTTTGGTTTTCCAAAATGAAACAAAAAATGGAGAAAAAATGCTCCATGAACTACCCTATTATTTTCATGTATCTTTGCTTCCACAGTGCATCTGTATTTCTCTATGATTAATTTATCATTAATAAAAAGCACCCAATCAGATGTCTGAATTTCATTCCCAGCATAAACAAAAAGTCAAGCAAGAGTCAGACAGAAATCAGGATTTAGGCTGTCTAACTATAGTCATACAAAAACATATTTTTGTGCCCCCCATTGAGCTTTTATCTTACTACAGCTGACAGGTACTGTGATTGCAAACTACAGTTCCCTGTCAAGACTCGAACATGGCCAGACAAATAGGACAATATAGCCGAAGAGCAAGTCCTATGATACCTAGAGACACTAGACAATGTAGGACATTGGCTTCAGCTTATGTGCTGCACCACCCACTA
>JASFDH010001956.1:0-12579 GCA_036937195.1 Nidularia pulvinata | reverse complement strand
GCGCCCGGGGCAGAGTAGACCGACGATTTGACGAGCTTCCCACCCTTGTTGGCGAGAACATTTAGCTTTGAAATGAGTTCTGAGTCCTCAGAAGAGAATGTGGGTGCCATAGCGGAGAAGTAGCGCAGAACAAGTAAAGAGATTAACTTTATATAGGATGGACGTCAAGAGTCACCTTGAGTGTGGAGGCTATTTTTACCAGCCCGGGCGCGGTTGCAGACTGTACTTAGTACGAATGAGCACGATCGAATCACCGCTTGTGCATCACTGATCAAACTGGTCGAAATCCAAGCGGCGATTGGCTAATACAAAGTCGGGAGTCGAGTCGGGATCGCTAAGCCATATCTTGGTCACAGTTGTCAACCATTACGCTCTCAGGCCTTATGCGCTGCTTCTCAACTTTCTCATTGCATTTGCGCAAACCCAAGTGGTAGATGGGTGGGCGCTATCGATAGAAGTTGACGTCAGCCAGCGCGTTGTAGAGGTGAAGGAGATGGTGTTCGCGAAGCATTGGTGGCTCACTGCCGAGTCCTTCAGCTTAGACCTATGGAAGGTACGAACGCACGTACGCGCCCCATCAATGTGACGCGTCAAACCTAGCTCTTCCTGCCTGAAGTTTGACGATGCCCACAACGGAGCGTCTCCGCTCCTCCAGCTTACCAGATCTGTCCACGGTGGCTGTTCTAATGGAGCCTGACACCCCCTCTTTCAGAATACGACCCGTGGAGGGCGAAGGTGGTCCAGGTCATCTGCTGTTTCGAAAAAGTTGGTACGTGGCTTCCACTTGCTCACGGTGTAGTTTTGCCTTAATTCAAATTTCGTCCTTCTCAGACATCCTCCCTCCAGACGTTCCTCCCTCCCAGACATTCTCCCCTTCCCTTAAGTTGTATCCCAGCAACATTCACCCGATGTCTCGAAAAGTCTTTTCCGAAGAAACTCCTATCGGAGAGGGAAACGACATTTACATTTCAGTCGGTTCAAGAGATAGCGAAGCTATTTCAATGCCAGCGGCCTAGTGGTGCAGTAAATCCCGTTCCAACAACACTTCATCCGATTTTCGGACGGTTTCTCGATGGTTGCGACAATCACGTTCCAACTGCCAACGATGACCGGCTTGCCTTGAAACTTTCTCAGTCCATGTCTTCTTTTTTTCCCAAACGAACTGATGCGCGCGCAGGAATTTTGCATAATATTGGTGCAACATGGGATCTTTGTTCATCTCGGCTATATAGAATCCAGCTGACTCACCACAGACAGACACTTGCAAGTTGATGGCTTCGTATTAGCTATAGTCCAAGTTGAAAATGAAATCGGTGCTGGAGCCTCGGAGCCTTTCCTGGGAGCTGTTTGCAAGTACGGATACTTTCTCAAAGAGTTTCAGTCAGTGATGAAGTGTCGACCCGTCCTGCTATGGTTCCAAATTGTTCTCTTCAGTGAGCATTCCAACTTGCACTCTATTTGTGAACAGCAGCACCTTTGGGACGAGCACGGACTTCATACTCCTTGATTTTGACTGGAGAGGGAGGGCAGGTAAGGTGCAGTACCCGATGCATGTCAACCAGCGGGATATAATGGACGGCGAGCTGATTCTTCCTGTACATGATCTATGGATGGCGGATCATCTGTTTTTACTAACGACGGGCACATTGGAAGAGATTGAACAAAAGGGTGACGAACCCATGGCCCTCGATAGCGCCGAGTAGTGGTCAAGATTGTAGATGTTGTGGCATACTATTAGCAATGTATTCGTAGGACGAAAAGAAGCCCCGTATATGTTATTATCGATTATATCGTAATGCATACAACAAGGAAGTCACCTAAGTATATCGTATAGATCTAGAATCCGTTCAACCGACCCAAGGTTCAAAGCTCAATTTTTCGGTTGGAAGTCCAGTGCTGTAGTAAACACTAACTTCCAGATCAGACCAGGTGTCTCTTTTTAACAGTAAGATTTATTAAAATTATAGAGAAGAATCTACAAACATGCCTACGCTTCTAGGCAAGACCCCATCTAAATCTCCATTTTGTCCTCTTTCTCCCAGCCGGGGTTCTTCTGCAGGATGACAAAGCCCTCCAAAGCATGCGCAAAGGGAATGAATTCCTCTGTTGCAAGCTCTGCGCGCTCTGTGGTCCCAAGACGCACTGGTGTTTGATGTGTCTGAAATCCAGAGATCGTCCTTGGCTTGCCAGCTTGGCCAACAACGTCGATAGCCTACGAGGATGTTTAGTCTCTTCATATACACAAAGGTTTCGAACGCTTACCTGGCCTACGCGTACCGTGACAGGCGCGTTGTTGAGTTCCTCATCGAGAGTGATCAAAAAGCGCGGATACATGGCTGTCACCAGAAAATAGAGCATCCAGTGGTACTTGTCAAGAACGACTAGACAAGACATCAGCATAGAAAAATGATGTAGCAGAACGAAGGCTTACATGATTTAGCATCTGTGAATACTGTCAGAGTGGCCAACAAGCCTGCAACGGCTGTGCGACTCATGATACTCCGATCAGCGAAGAATGGGTTGAGACCGATAGTGCCCTTGCCCATATGGACCAGACCTTGCGCTATCCGCACCATGAAGAGACAGTCCGGCTCCTTCTGGTAATACCCAGCCAGTTGTCTGAGCATTTGCGCAAGACGAGCATTGTTAGTGCCAGCACCAACAAGACCCATGGCGAATATGGCGTTCAGAGCCACTTGGAGGTCGTTGTCGTGGCTGTATTTAGAAAGGGTGTCGAGTATAGGGAGTTGGGGATTCGAAGCGCTCACAAGGCCGATGGCAAGAGGTACAGATTTTCGGATGGTAGGTTCACCGTATTGCATCTACAAAATGATGAGGAAAACACGTTTCGATCAACAAATAGAGAATACTCACGAGATGGTTGAACTGTCGCAGGGACATCTCAGCACCAATATCCTCACCCATCGCAATAAGAGCAATGCCAATGACAGCAAATGCCTGGAATGTGTCGTCTTTTGGCTCGACTTTCCCCCCCTCTTTGTTCTCGTCCTTTTTCTCTTCCTTCCTTGATGTGTCGATATGCTCGTCGCAGTGGTGAAGCATTGTCTGCACCTTCAGGACATTACCAGTACCGGCAAATGAGCAGGCCTCAACGATGATCTGTGCTGTCTTGGATATTGGGTGGTCAATAGCTTTGAGAGTCTCGATGGTAGCATCCGACGCGTCCTGGAGGCCTATAACGCGTGATTAGCAAACGGTGAAGCTGCAATAGTTGAAGTATCTTACCGAGGTACAGTAAGCCTAGCCCAAGTGCCATGAACCTGGCCCACTTCTCATCTAGTGACTTGTCCCCACGATCGAATTTCTCCATGAAGGTTTGGAGAATAGTCCCTGTGACCTCGCCATTCTCGCTACCAACAAAGATGAATCCGAGCGCCAGTGCAGACAAACTGGCGATCTCCATTGACACGGAATCATCTGCGATGTGGGGTAGGAGGAAGGGTAACAGATCTTCACGATGTGACCCAACATATGCTAGACCAAGACCCATGATAGCACTAGTCTTGAGAGGCACCGACTTATTTTCCGTGTACTCGCCGAGCAATGCGAGAGCGGCGTCAGCTTCTGTTCGCACGCCAGTGTTAAGGATTCCGGTTGCAAGAAGAGCACCAGCCTGAGCATACGAGAACGGTTAATGGCCTTGAAAGTGTGAATAAAAGGCTAGCTGACCTTGATGTGTTCTTCAGCGGAGTAGGTATATTTATCGACATGAGTCAGACCAAAGTCGGTGTCCCACAACAATGAAAGCCCGAGAGAGGCAGCAGCGCTCATCATGCCTAAAAATCATGTTAGGAGATTGGCCACAAGTTCAGAGAAAGCAACCTACCGTGGTCCTTGTTCTTGTATATCCAACTATTACCCTCCTCGGCTCCCACCATCAGCTTGTCGTTACCAAAACCGGCATTAACAAATGCATTAACGAAGGTTCCGGCCAAGTTTCCTCGAGCAGAGTCCACGTTCGCCATTGTACCAGGTCCTGTGATAATTAAGGACTATGGAATAAAAGGAAATAATGCAGCCGAAACGTACTTGTGTTCTCCAGGTGCGACTTATAGACATCCTCCAAGCTCTTGGCATCTGCAACGCCGAGTTCCTTTCCAAACTCGCGGAAATGCGAGCTGAGGCGAGTGTTGCTGAGACACTCGAGGAGATCTTCTGGTAACTCTTCAGAGAAGTCAACATCTGCTTCCGCGTCACCTTCTTCTGATGTGGGAGGATGAAGCCATTCCAAAGGAACTTGAGCGCGTGCAAGTAGGAAAGCGAGTTGTCGTTTCATTAATCTAAAGATCTCGTCAAACAAAATGAACACGACATGAAAAATCATACGAACGGGTTTCCGGGCGCGTTGAAGTCTTCCCGAACAAGATCCGGATCACCAAGGCGGATTGCGATACCAAGAGCTTCTGGGAATTTGTGGTGCTGCACGTAGATAGAATGGGCTGTACGGAGGAAAGAAATGTCATCTGGAGGAGGGAGAAGACCAACACATCTACAGACAGGTTAGTGTTTGCCTGCACAGCAGGGACGAACGCCGCACCGAATCATATACTGGCACACGCGACTATACGTGTTTTCATCCACCAGTTCCGTGATCTCGCCGACAATCTCCATTTCTTCCAACAGATCTACTGCATCTGGTTCGGCGTTGTGCCCGAGCAAAAAGGTTGCGCATTGCTTCGCGAGCAGACGTAGGTCATCGATCGTTCCGGGAAGTTTAAGAGCAGACTCTCCAACTTTGCCTTCCTCAACTTCGCCACCCTCCTCACGTGTAGTGTATTCTTCACCGAGTTCAGCTGCAAGATGGCGAACGTACTCGTGGCCCCATGTGCCAGGATCCGCAAGAGGTGAATCCGATGGCCTGAGAGAGGCTGAAAGGAGGCGGTAACGGAGGGTCCCTCGTGGTTGCGTGTCGGAGTAAGTCATCGCGAGGACGGAAAGAATGTCCGCAAAAAGGCTCTAAACATCGATAGGATGAGAATAGTGTATTGCCAACAGACGGCTAAACTGACCTTGTCTTCTGACGGTGACCACGTCTCGTAAAGTGCTTGGAGGTCGGGGTAATGTGGTCGCAGGAACTTGAGAGGTTTGGGAACAGATGTCATCGAGGATGTAGACGTTCTGATTAATGTACGGAGAGTTTCGAGAGCAGGCCGATACAGCTCGGTATTTGATTCCTAGGGGGCTGCGTCAGACTCTTAAGGTGTATTTTGAGCAGCGCCACGTACCTTCAGTCGCTCGACGAGCATCTCAAGTTCTACCTTGAGCTGCTGGTCCTCTTCGGACTGCGCGAAAGTGAGCAACATTCCTGGCAATCAACGAAGCTATGGTACGCACCAGTTCTTCGCCTTGCTCATCATCCTTTCCAAGCAGTTTCGACGACCCCTCGAAGTTGGGTTTATCGCTTTCTGGCTTGTCTGCGTCCTTGCGCTTTGGATCGTCCGAGTGGACCGGGATTGTGAATTCAGTAGGTTTTGACATGGGTGGAGTGGTCGGAGGTATGTCAGCGTAAAGTGCAATTGCTCAACGCGACGCGCGTCCTGCTCATAGTTCGCACGCTCACAAGGGCAATAGCCCCAGATCCAAATAAAGTGACCCGTGACCCCGTGACTTCGCCAGTGCTTTGCAACCAGTTGTACGGAGTTCAAAGTGTTAGCACCTGTCTACCGACGCTGCACCTCGTCTTCCTTCCAGCTGCGACGCCTCTGAACGTGTTATCTTTTCATTCATTCATTCATTCAAGTTCACTGCCAAAATATATTTCTCTGGCTGGCCATTCACACTACTGTTGCTCTCAATAGAGCAGGATGAGCGACGGGATACAAATTACCATCCCAGGTACGAGCTATTATTGTTTTAGCTTGACCATGGCTTGACATTCCCTAGATTTTGATGATGACGATGTGAGATCTGCACCTACGCCGTTTGGGCGCTCTGGTTTTGGTTTTGGAAGCGGAGGAGGCTTTAGTAGCGCGGGAGGATTTAGCAGTGCTGGGGCATTTGGAGGAGGATTTGGCGGAGGATTTAGTTCGGGACTTGACTCACCGAGTATTGCGACCCCTCTTGCTACTGGAGAACGGAGCTACTTCTCGCATACTCGTGGCGACTCCTCCAACTCGGTAGACTCTACAGGCTCCACGACAACGCGATACACAAGCAAGCCCGGCACACCATTTGCGCACTCTTCACAATCGTCTGTCACTGGTATTAGCACTGGATTCACCAAGAAGCCTTCATTTGCTTCGATTCGAAATGCTTTCAAAAGCGGCAAGAGCAATAATGAACCGCCGCCTGTACCTCAACTTGACCAAGCTTATCCTGTGCTGAAGAACCCTTTCAACCGCTCCACCTCTTCCCTCAGCTATGCCCCTCCCATGAGTAGCCGGACTGCCAACGGCTCCTTTACCAACGGAGCGAACTCTCCTTATCCTAGGCCGCCAACTCCAGGCTCCAGCGGTGCAACGTTCTCACGTTCCAAGTCGAAAGGCCATGCCATTGGTAGGTCCCAACACTCTCAGTCCGGCTCCATTTTCCATGCTTCCGACGGCGGAAGTGACCATGGTCATTCTTATCCGTCAACCCCTCCCCCTGTTCCACGCGTGCCTACTGTTTTTGGACACCTTCAACGGAGCGAGACTCCTCAAGTGGACTTCGAAGAAGATAAGGTCATTATGGACCCAAAGACTCCTTCAGATTTTGCGCTCCATGCAATATTTATTCGCTTTGCAACATCCGCTGAGGCAAAAATTGACACTTTTCTGAGACAGCCAGTGGTTCGTCGCTCATGCTTTTCGTATGGGTTTTCGACACTGACATCTTCTATAGGACCAGGATCCTTTATTGCCTACTTTTATGGGACCAGGAGCCGACTCTAAGTTTGATGAAGTACTTCAGTCGCTTGGCAAGATAGCTCAGAAGCATCCGAAGCCAGTCATTGACTCTATTATGCGTTGGAGAAGGACGCAGATCGACAATGTTGGGTCGGATATTATCAGGTTGCACACTTCTCAATCTCCTGGCCCCAGTCGTGCTGTAAGACCGACGGACATCCCGAGCCTTCTCAATGAGCGCAAATCCCTTGCTTCCATCTACATCATGTGTCGCTCTCTCATTGCTATCCTGCAGTCACTGTCAAAAGACGCGCTGGGAGATGTGATGGGGTATAACTTAGAGGAGACGACATTTGAGCAATTCAGAAAGCCAGATCTCAAACTACTATCACAATCTATGAACCATCGAACGAATGCGGAGCTCTATGCTATTTTGCTTGGTCATCTTGCCAATGTTAGGTAGGCTAAGTACCACTCTGCCCAAACTACGGAACCATTGCTCATTTGAATTCATTCTTGTGTAGGTTTATCAGTGTCACAGATCGATTCTTAGGTGAACTAGGCCCTGTTGCGCTTGGCCAGGTTCCTAAAGATCTCGACATGAAGTACGAGAACCTGCTCAAGGGTCTGAAGCATGTTCAAATCAAGGTATGCGGTTACTCGCTACCCTACCGAATAGCGCTGACAGGCGAGTAGGTGTGGCCACCTGAAGCCTTCGAGGAAGGTGCAGAATTTCTGGAGTCTTTGTCCAAGTCATACGTTAACGCGCACGGCTTGCGGCTGAAGATCGCGTTTGCAGAGACATTAGTTCAAATATTACATCCTATTGGGAAAGTGAGTACTGTATCTGGAACTTTTTTGGATGTTGCGTTAAGCTTTTTGTGTAGACAGCTCAAGCTGAAACTAATAACCCCCAGTGGGCGAAGGCCACTGAAATAATTTATCCTAAAGCGCGGGAGATGATGTCAAAGCCTCGTTATTGGCAGGTGGCATTTCCTCTTACAATCACTAGCCTTTGCGTTGCTCCTCAGAGCTTCTTCCTGAAGCACTGGGTGTCCTGCTTTGAAGTTTCAGTGTCAAAACTGAAGGTCAGCGATATTGCTTTGATTTTTTATATTTTGTTTGACTCTTGGTCTTAGGAAAAACCATATCGAACTCCCGTCATGAATGGACTCCTTCGGCTTATATGGACATACCTCTACAGATGTCAAGAGGCACCGTCAACGACTTTGACGAAGCTGGAGACTCTGCTGAGGCACTTCTTTCCGTCCGGTAAAGTCACAGTGTTCCCCGCCGAAGACCATCTCGAGCCTTTCATCTATATCATCCACTTCGTGCTTTCTCGGCATTTCGAGTACGGGCGAGATTTATGCCTCGAATTGATGCAAGAATCAGCGATCAGCTCCGCACAGAAGTCTGGTAATATGGGGAGCGTCTTGGCACCAGAGCGTACAGCCATCGCAGTCAAGGCCATTCTGCTGTCGCTTTCTGTCATTGAACGCGAAGCTGTCACTCCTGTATGGCCATCAAGCAGCGATTTCTCCGTCGTACCCCTAGCAGAAGACTATCCTATGTCTGCTGACCGTGTTCCTGCTTCTATTATATCCAAGCCTGGGATGCAAGACTTCGCGGAACGATGTGGGTCAACACTTGCTATCATTGCGAGTTTCTGCAGCAGCTCTGTTGGGAGCATGTCGGTCCTTGATGACCAGTGGTCTTACGCGAGGTTAAACCCTGCCTTTGAAGAATCGCATAATTTTGCCATCAGGCGTCATGCCGACGGAACTGTTGTCGCATATCCTACACAGTATGTGGCGCATATCAGTCTCCTCCAGACATGTTTCCAATCATGGCCGCGATGCCTTCATTCTTCCATCCTTCTCGCCGACGCGATTGATTCTCTACTTCGAGGAGTAATTCACGTGGAACCAGGCCTCGGAGACGCTGCTCATACTGCTCTGCAACGTTTTGCTAATGACCCTACATACTCGTTGACTGTGGTTGCCCGGTTCACTACCTTCCTATTTGGCCCCAGCCACATCACACAGGAGAGTTCAGGAATACGCCTCCTAGTGGAATTACCGAGACTACTCGACCTTTGGGTCTCTATTATCGAAGGCTGGATTCGCAGCACCATGAAGCTTAGCGAAGAATCATTCTCTGAAGAGGAACAAACCATTTTCGCCAAATGCAACGACATCGAGGCAGCTTCATTGTTTCTTCTTTCCCATGAAACACCCTCCATCCATGCAGCTGGGGTCAAAGTTATTCGCCTCTTGGGCCTGCTTGTTTCCCATGTTACCTCTCTAAGCAAGGATTCTCCTGAAGAGCATCAGACATCCCTATACGTTGTGGAGCGATTGCATGGGAAATGGCCTGATCTGTCGTATCTGGATGGACATGATGACCTACTTGATACTCAAGAGCTTGCTCGTCTTGAGCAGTGGCGCCAATCGAAGAAAGTGGATATCCCTCTCCGCATTGCAGATAGCTCAAACGAGAGAGATCGTAAACTTTGGCGCTATGTTTTCCCGTCCTTCATGCAAACATGCATGAATCACCCAGGCCCCACTTTGGGGTTATTCCGGGAATTAATTGTTGCTACGGTATCCCGGTATCATCCAACCATGTCCCATCTTGCAGGTTTAAGCACCAGGATGCCAAACGGATCCGCTGGTCGGAGTGCTTCCAACGGAGAGCGGGATGGTCTAAGATTGCTGAGAGAGAATAGAACAGCGATTGACCAATGGCACATCTGGGTTAAAATCCTCTGCTCAACAGCTACTTTTCCTGACGTATCACGACCACCGTTGATGGGCAGGGAACACTCGCGCGCTCCCTCCGATATCAGTTTCGAAAGGGAACGGCTCTCCACTACACGTGGCTTATTCAGATATCTCACTCCCTTCCTCGACTCCGAGTACACCCTATTTCGCGATGTGGCCGTCTTATGCATTAGCTCCTTTCCATCAAACGCTTATTCTCAACTTCTTGAAGACCTCAGTCTCCTTGCGGGACGTCAATTTTATGATGATCCGAGGTCAAAGTTGGGAGCCGCATCGAATCTCGAGCAAGGTCTTGGTCTTCTTGGTGGCCCTCGTCAAAATCTTGACGAATCCAGGACAAAGCCGGGAACATCAGTCCAGAACGATCGCAGTCGTCGGCAAGAACGACTACATTCTGCTGTCGCACGAATATACTATTTAACAGCCAACTACCTACAACACCAGCGGTCGGCGGGAAGACAGGCGGCTCTCGCCAATGTTTTGAAGTTTGTGCGGAACACCCAAGCATTCTTGAGCGCTCCAGAAATGCGGGACAACTACATGCTGCAACGCTTACGCAGGTACTTCTGCGGTACTGTCGAACGCCTCTTCGATGGTCTGGCCACTCTCAAAGATTCTGATCGTTTTATCCCTCCCAATATGCACCTTACTCTCTATCGTCTTTGTGAGGAATGGTGTCAGCTCGGACCACAGTCAGATGCCATTCAACGGCGGAATAATCTAATGCAGAGAGCAGCCGCATCCGTTGACACGCAATCGGAAACAAACAGCGCCCTTGAGCGATTTAGGCATGAAACATTAATGCTATCTCATGCTTCCATTGGTGCACTGGCCTCGCTCTGTGTATGTATCTTTCATTTGTTATCCACTACCCTTTGCTGACGGATGCACAGCAAAAGGCTTTTTTTCCTCCTGATTTAGCTGCTAGCTCGCCCACTGAGAAGCCGCCTCTGGAGTTCTTGAAGCCTCTTACTGCCATTTCGGTCTTGGACCGGATAAGCGCCATTCTTTCCTCGTCGCATGAACCTAATCAAGCACGCGGGAAGTGAGTGGCATTCCCTTGAGTCTTTGCCATCTACTTATTTACATATGGGATATTTAGGAAAGCATTCAAATCTCTTTTAACATGCAATTCTCCTGACAACGAAGTGATGAAATTGTCACTGAGAAGAGCTGTTATCATCTCTCGAGATCTGGAGTGTAGCAATTGGCGATTGTTCGAAGTCATCGCTGACATCGTTTGCAGCGAAAATCATGGCTTTAATTTTAGCCAAGTGGTGTGCCTGGGGCTTTCGAACTTACGACATCCCTCGGTGATTGTGCGTTCGCTTGCATTTAATATGCTCGAGGCTATACATCAGCAATCGTCTGGCTTGCTTGCCATGTCCAATTTCGAAGCCGGCGTCGAAAGTTTGGCACCCGGAGCATATATTCATGCACATAAGCAGGTTGCCGATTTTCTGGCTGGCGAGCATCCCGACCAAGGTACAAGCATCCTTGGTGAACTCGGAAGATGGCTTCGGCAATTGCCAGAAGGCGCATCTGACACGAATATTACGCTTCTGCTACTGCAGAGTTTGGAATTTTGGATTCCGAATATCAACCTCATGACGGAAGACAAGTCAAATTTTTCACAACAGGGGCTATCGGCGCTATATTACCTTTTGTCGTTGACGCAGAAGTATGGCAAAACTCACGCGGAGCAGATTTTGGTCATGTGGTCAAAACTGGTTGATACACCTCAATATTCTAATGGCCACGCTGCTATCCGATTCCTGCTAGAGCAATCTCACAAGGTCGGAAGTGCTCTTTTTGTCGAATGCGCTGCAAATATTGTCGCGTGTCTTTCCCAAACGCATGTCGGGCGGCAGGTATTCGAAGATCTCTGCTCTGTTATCGAACCGGCACGGATGCTTCCAACGATCGACCATAAGCTATCCTTCCCACAGCCAGAGGACACGGAGCTTTGGGCAGACCTCGATGCCCTATTTGCTGAGCAGCCGAGGTTGAATCTAAGCTCGGCGCAATATGCGTTACTCTTCTTGTCGGATGTTGCACTACAGCGGTATTGGGAGATGACAGCACAGTTGCCGGTCCTACTGCATGCTCTTTTCACCCAGCTGGACAACCGGTCAGCCTTCATTCGCCACCGAACACAGACTATGCTCTTCCAAATACTGCGTTCTTGGACGCCTGGATATGATGAGCTTCCCGATAGGTCTGCTCAACCCAATCGCTCCAAGGTCAAGGAGACAATTGCTCGCTTGGGAAAGGAAGCAGAGAGTGAATGCTGGAAGGAAGACGATACGCGTGCCGAGGCGGAGCCTAAGATGAGGAAGTTGTGCTCCCAGGTTCTTGGACTCCTCTCCCCTCTAGCCCCGCAGCTCAAAGACACTTGGGGCGCGTTGGCATTGACCTGGGGTACTGAATGCTCCATCCGAATGACCGCCTTCCGTTCTATGCAGATCTTTAGAGCGCTCATGCCTCGTATTAAGCTAGGAGAGTTCTCGAAAGTTCTCGGTCGTCTAAGTAACACCATTTCCGGCTCTGACGAAAATATCCAGTCTTTCACTACGGAAATTATCCTCACTATCACTGCTCTGATAAAGGAGGGGGACATTGACAGGTCCCTTCTGCCACAGATTTTCTGGTGTGCATGTGGCGCACTGTCGACGACTGTGGAGAAGGAATTCGCTCAGATTCTTGTGCTCGTGGAAGCGCTATTCGAAAGAGTCGATTTGGATGATCCTGCCACTGCAGAGTTACTTCTATCGCAGCGACCTATTGACTGGAAGGGTTCTCCATATTTGCAGCCTATTTTAATAAAGGGATTGCGGTCGTCAACAACCTCTGGCACAACCATGAAACTGTTGCAAACACTCGCCAAGGTACATGATGACCGGCTCATCGATGCATCAGAGGGGCGCGTACGCGACCTTTATACT
>JASFDH010001955.1:0-12581 GCA_036937195.1 Nidularia pulvinata | reverse complement strand
AGAAAATGGAGACTAGTAGAAAATGAAGACTAGTAGGTAATACCTGAAACATATTATTGGCCGAGGTGTGGCCGACATGGCCGAAGCTCAGCCACGAGGACTTGGAGTTTGTGGTGAATGGTGGTGTGACAGGATGGTGACAAGTGACGGCTAGAATGGGATATGACAGATTCCTGGAATTTGAAATAAAGTATCAGCTGGCAGGTGCAATAATATGTCCTTGTGGCATTCTGTGCTTAGCATTCAACGGAAATTTGGTCTGAGGGATTGAAATTAGGAGCTGGATATTTTGAGATCAGTACCAGTCATGGTATGTAGTGTAGCAGACCTCTAGGATTTGTGCAAGTTGAAATAGCCATGGAAATGATGACTCAGCATCTCAAGCAGGAGGATGAGTCAAAATTGCCCAGAGAAGTGCCAGTGAAAAATCCATCACCCATACTTAGAGCTGACTGAGAAATACATATACAGACCTGTCTAGGCCAAAAACTCATACCTCTCCTAGTCTAAAAAGCAATTGTGACTCTAGTATGCAGTACCACTGATTGTTAAGCAGAGCCTATTATTTTATATTTGAGACTTCTGTACTTTATCTACAGATGCTTATCCTTATTCTATCTCTCTAACAAATCTTATTGCAGACTCTTTGAACCTAAGGTGAATTTGGGATGGACATGTGTGAACTGATTGTCAAATATAATCTGTTAGTAAAATATAAAGCTTAATATTTGATCATTTCCAGGAAGTTAATGATGTGAGCTCACTGTTAAATTGGATTCAAGAATCTATCTCTGATTCACCCTCATCACTGTAATAGGCTCCTGGTTTGCTGCCAGATTCTTCGCTCATCCAACCATCATCCTCTCGAGAGTCTAGGCCAAGTTCGGAATCATCAGAGCCGGTTTCACATCCTACATCACCATCAAGGAGTTGCCCATTTAGATCTTCCTCATTTTCTTCCCCATCCTGGCCGGTTCCTACTTCTTGAAGTTCTGAAGGAGCATCCTCATGAGTATATATATGCCTGATAGCTAGTCCCCAATAAAAGCACATCATCATATTACAATTGGCAAACCTGCATTTTAGAATTGGAATGAAAAGACTATGCAGTGGATGAGGAAAATTACATACTGATTAATATAATACTGTCTCCAGTCATGAATACTTTTGACATATTTAGACAATTTGAAATTTACTCTGGAGCCATTGGAATTTTCCCAATGTTTTCCAAGAGCAAATCTTGGGATAACATGGCAAGCACAAACAACATCGGCAGGATCCACAAAACCAAATGCTCTGGGACAATTGACTGGCATGAATCTCACACAATCCATCCTATAATTTTTCCAGGGACTGGCATCTACTTCTATGGTCTCTAACCATTGAATCCACATAAAATCAAATCTTCGAGGCTCATAATGGAGAATTCCTGGTCCTGTATAAATGACATTAGCATGATAAATTCCAAGAACATGTCCATAGCAATAGTGTTGACCATTATCACAGGGATCTATGATCATGATATCAGCATGCAAAGTCCCAGGATTTACAACATCCTGATCATGACAAATATTGTAGGTGGTGTAGTTTAACCAAAGGATCCTATGGGCATAGATATGTTCTCCCTTTAGAATTATGTGTGAATCTTCTTCGTCATAGGTAGCTGCCTGCATGCCAGCACAGAGAAGGTGATATTTTTCTGAGTTATCAGAAGTAGCCAACTCCTTTAAAAGATGCTGTTTGACACAAGGATTAAGATGCCTCCTTAATTCAGATAGAAATCCCTGCTTTCCAGATCAGCAGTTATTTGTAAAATCACCAAAATTATAAGGGATACTCGCCTTCATTGCAGGATCTCCATGATGCTCCTTCAAAAACCCGAAGATGTCAATAGTAAGATTTTGAGATTTACTAATGTGGTAATGGGCTTCAGGATAATCATACAAGTCTTCCTCTGTTGTGTCTCGGGATCGAAGCTTTCGAATACGTACCTCCTGCTGCTCAATATAAGCTATCTGCTTTGTTGCAGTTTTGCCACTCGTTTGTAGATATCTTGATTTCAGAGTGCGATGCTCTAGCTCTCCCTTGAAGAAATCTTTGTTTAGTATGATGCATCTAACTCCAATATGAGCACAATGATTGTGCTTACATGCTCGGTGGAATATGAGTCCATAGTACCAAAAGTCCATATTGTCCGGACATAGTCACCAAGAGAATGGCTAGTGTAAGTCATTAGAGAGAATTTTCTCTGCATAGGTCCATCCTCTTTTTTCTTATCATTGCCATGACTGCTGTGTATCGATACATTTGATCCTTTCTTCCCTTTTACTTGCTTGTTGCTATTGCCATTTTTTACCTTGCTACAAAGATGTTTTTCACATTCTTTTTTCAACTCTTTGGTGTCAAATGCTGCACATGTGACTTGCTCGAAATATTGAAGTTGCTCGCCAAGGGATTCCGTATTCTCGTGCAGAATTTGGAGAGTATGATCAGTATGCATTCAAAGTTTTGTGAGTGCATGCCAATGAGCAAGAGTGAATAGCAAATCCATCAGCTTCTTATCATGTTTCTCAGGGAGAAGACCTTCAAATGCTGGTATGGAACACTGCAATTATAATATGAAAATGATGTTGACTAATTGATACCATAAGACATACCTGTAAGAGGTCTTCAAAATCTCTGGCAGCTAGCTGCTTCATTTCTGATGAATTATTTGAAAATCTTCTTATAGTACCTTTACTGAATGTAGGGATCTGTCAAAACCTAACGATGATAAACATTAGCCACAGGAAATGAATCCAGACTCAAGTTCATGATTACCATTTATCAAGCTTGTGAATAAGGCTGTCTTTCTGTGACTCCAGAATACGCAGAAGGTGCTTCAATACTGCCTTCCAGACTCCCAGTTCAAATTCGTGCATGGGGTCCACAACAAACATAGTAAACATATTAAAGCCGAAGGTACCCAACTTTTCTGAAAAGGCATTCTGGAGCAACAGGATATTTAAAATAGAAAGCAGAGTGAAAACAAGGATGAAGTCCAAACCTGAGTTGGGACCAGCAATTTGGGCTTCAACAGTGCCTCAACTGCCGCAGTATTAACTGAGTAATTCTGTTTGTAGATGATATCATGAGTGGATTGGATCACGACTTTCTGATGCAAGTTATCATTTCTAGCTTTTGTTTCTTGCTGCTGCATGTCACAATGCATACCTAAGTTACGGGCACAATCCATTGGAATCAAGCACTGAGGGCACAGACATCCACCTAGATTTCTTATACTAGCTAGAATTATCCTGCAGAAATGTACATAGAAGGTTAGTTATTTAGCTCTTCACAAAATATATGAACTCACTTCTCTGGATAATCTGCACTGTAAGTAAAAACTCTTGGATAAAACCGTTGTTCTAGCCCATCCACACATTTAATAACCATCCCATGCTCATAAGCTTGTAGGAATTCGTCATCCAGAATTATTTTCCACTGTTCATGGAGAAGTTCACGTTGACAGTGGGTTAGAAAACAACAAGTCGGTCCATTTCCACCAAAATTTTCACATGCAAAGTCTTTGAATTCATCCAGAAGCTATGTGGATCTTTATTAGCTTAGCATCCAGTAGATAAGAGAATTCAGAGACTTGCCTTCTGAAAATACGCTATATGATTATATAGATGGAGAGCCGGCTTACAACAGCAATATTTAGACTCATTCCCAAAGGATACAATGGCCAGAGTTGCTTATTTCCATAGCATGTCAGTTGGGTTGCATCAGATGCAAACATCAGTGCAATAACTCAGTGCTCTAAGTTGCAACCTGGTTCTTGTGGAAGTTTTTGGATGACATCGTGGGCTTCAACAAAAGCAGGAGATGTATACATTTCTCCATATACTCTGGCCTCAGCCTTAGCAGAGCTGGGCTTCCATCAAAGCTCATAAGGGACATAGTGAAAATATCTGTTGTCCTTCTTATTTGAAAGTTTTTCCCTGATTACTGAGGTGGTTTTTTGATGGAAAAAGTGAGGAATTTGGTATGTTTTAACACCAGGATTTGCAGTTCTACTGTGGAAAGGCACTTGGATGTTGTCACAAACTGGTCTTCCAGGATATAGCCTAGAGGTTCCAGATAGATAGAGTGCATGATATTAACAGAGAGAGGTTCTGGAGTCTCCGGGGATATCTCTGGTAAATGTGTTTGAGTGCTACCAAAGCAAGAGATCGAGATGGGTGACAGCTTCAGCTTATGTGCTGTGCCTCCTTTGTTCCTAACACCCAATTTACAGATAACAATGAGTGGGCTGATTCAAATATAACAGAGGTCGATACTCAACTTCCTGACCGAAGGATTGGTCAGGAGGGATCTCCAGAGACCAGAGATCTTGTTGAGCGTGTAGTGAGATGACAAGAGAGATAATGCGAGTAGGGATGACAGGGGATGATTCAGAGGTAGTTTAGAGACTTCATAAGATGCAGAAGGATGTGAATGATAGATAGATAAGTAATTAACAAACTGCAGTACTACAATACATTCGAAGTACTTAAATACTAAAAACTCTAGATAACCAGAGTAATATGCAAAGCACTACAATTATACTAGTGCAATGGAGAAGTAAGTGAGTCAAGAGAAAGAGAGCATATGATGAGGACAAGGGAATACAAATTGAATGTGAACACAAAGAGGCATACTACAAAAAGTATAGTCTGTGGCTGAAATGAAGTAAATACGAAAATGGAAATGGACCGGAGTAAACCTGAATAAACCCAGAGATGAGCAGGAAGTCGGGAAAGTGTTGGGATTGATTGTGAGCAGTCCGGAGGTGGCGTGTGCTGTGCCGTATAGGGATATGACAGATGTTAACAGTAGATTATATCCAGTTCGAGTCTTCATCCAGCCATGCTGATTCACTGTCATCAGCAGTAACAAGCTGTTGGTTGATTTTAGTCCAGTTTACATTCTGGACATCTGCTGAGTTAAAATCTGGATTGCTAATGATGCTGATCAGTTGATGGAAGCTTGAGAGACTCTTCTGAGGACTGCCATTCCAATACCACTTGCCAAGAAGGAAGGCATTCTTGTTCGGATAAGGATATACATCCTTGACATGAGTTTCTCATGTCTGGATCAGAACTGATGTGTCTATTGAAATTAGAACATGAATTGACAATGAGAAGCCTGAAGATATAAACTCACTGGATGAAGAAGTATTCGACTCTGCCTCCTCCACTTCAGGAATGATTTCAACAAAATCTTGCAGTGTAAGAAGCTTATCCAGATCATGAGATGGTGCTGTCAATTCTCTATATTGTTTAATGATGCCAAATAAGCTAATGCTGGATTTAAATCCATTGATTCCAGACAAGATGTCCCTGGTTTCAGTGGAAATTGAAGAGGGATCATTCCCTAAATGGTTTGGTTTAAGATTGTTTTTGTCGTCTTCAGATGACCTGACTATCAAGTTCCGAGTAGAAGTTTGCTCGTGTTGCAATGGACCTGACATGTTGGGTAGGAAATCTTGGTATCTAGCAGTAGGTTTTATAAGTCTTTGCTGTTTTTATTGAGCAATTGGCAAGTTCAAATGGTTATCCATCTATATTGCTCAGAATTTAGTTAACCAAGACGAAGATTGTCAAGAATGAGCTTATTACTAATTGTTCTGTGTCTGCACTTTGATTTGTTTGAACTGCCTCTGATGAATCTGAAGTTGAATTACTAATAACTTGTTGCAATGTTCCGGAGTGTGAGCCACAAAAGTCTCCTATCTATGTACCGAAGACCGTTAACAGAGTGTATAAGAAACTGTTAGGACATGGAACTTGCTCACTATGTTTGTTGAATCTACTACATCCATGACCCCAATGGTGGTCAATGCAGCCAAAGAGGTTGCAGCAGTACCATGATTGGTATCTGACACTTCTGTTAGAAGTCACGGCCTTTTCCTTGCTCTAGCAACCTCCTGTGCCTTTGAAAGTGCTTCAGCAAGTCTAGTCTTACTTTTCTTACAGCTTTGTTGATGGTTAGAAAAGGCATTGAGGTGATAGAAGGTGCGACTGCAAGTGCATATCTGTTCAATGGAAGAGAATGGAGACATGGCATGAAGTTATAGTGAGGGGATCCAAATCTTTGGCAGTACTTTTATTTATAGTCCAATTTTGGTTCAAGAACAGCTTGAGTTTTCTGAACTTACCTTATGGCAGATCACCTAGAACAGCCAGCAGCAGCTGCTTTGTCATGACTCATCCGAATGGCGTGAAAGAAAATGTTGATTGATGTCTAGATGTTTATGTAAGGATCATTCACACAACTGGCACCCTGCCTTTTTACATCCTGTAAAATACATATAAAATATATTTGATGATCAAGTTTTACATTGTATTTGCATTGTAGTAAATTTTAGGTAAAATGAATTTATTCCTGCAGTGTAAAATCATAAAAAAATGAAAAGATTTCACAACTGCCAAATTATTTTGTTTGACTTGACTTTTACTAGACATAAAAAGAGGAGGAAATGTAAGATTTTGATCAGATTTTGCCTTCCAAAATACGAATCTGTCTACTTCATTGCAAAAAATGATACAAACAGCATGGGAGATAATCAATCATTTTGAATCAAATTTTGAAGGGTGTAAAAAGTTGCTAAAGAGATTAGATTTGCACAAAAGTAAAATCCATTGCACAAAGCAGCAGACACAGTCTCGTACTAGGGCTGTGCACCTTACTGTATTATGGGTACTGCCAAAAAAATGTGTTCAACAGAGACTGCTGACCTTGTAATAAAAATGTCAACCACATATACAAGTCAGTTAAGGATATGGAATTTCACCTAGAATAGAAAAAATATCATGAGCGAGGCAATAGAAATTCAGGAATTGAGCATGTCTTCCAAGCCACCATTGAAGCGGATCACACAACTAAAAGTCTTCCTGAGGAAGGCTCCAGAATTCCAGGAGTTCATCTGAAGGGGGTGCACTTGCGCTGGAAGCAAGCAATGAAGCTCTTTTGAGGAGATCCCGAGCTCATGTGTGAGTTAGTTGCACCAGAATAGGTCGATGACAACTCAGAGGAGATGGAAGACATAGATGCCATCTCTGAGAGTGGAGAGGGCTGAGATACCATATTATTGTACTTAAAATATGACTGGAGCTTGCTTTTTGCAACCTTGGGGTTGGCTGCAAGACCTGGGGCATCCTTGAATGTTGCATAAGAAATTTGTGGGTCTAAAACTGTATAAAGGGGGCTCAGCACTTGGTTTGTGATAACAAAAGATGAATGTACATGATGTCCAGCTATAAAATGAAGATTCATCAAATGTGTTGTAATAATCACTTAGTTTCTGATAGGCATCCGTGAGTCCTTTGATTAAGCAAGGTAATGATATCAAACTAGGCAGAGAGTAGATTGTATCACAAAGTTTCTCTTGTAGCCCACAAAAAATTGCATGTGTTGTGGAGAGCATGAGAGTTCAAGTGGTAGAATTCTGTGCAGTTGCCAATTTGAATGACTTCAGTCATGTTGTAACCAGGTCTATTGCCTGCCATTCCTCATTTGACAAGAGATTGGGCCATAGATCTGTATCATCAAGATGTACAAACGAGTTGACTGCTTGACAATAATCTAATGCACATCCTGATGATTCCTTCATTAGCTCAAAGGGACTCTCGTACGATCAACACCTGCTCAGTGGCTTCTTGTATTATTCATGTACATTGTTACGATATTTACCACATGTGCAACTTGTGCAAATTAGTGTTGCACAACCCTGCACATTTGCACAAGGGCAACAGCAAAAAGTCCTGTGCCTCAATTTGTTAGGCTCCTCAGGCTTGACTAGGTGTTGTGTATAGTAGCGGGTGCTTTCAGGGAGGCTCAAGTGTTAGGTGTTGGTAGGCTGTCTTAGCAGCTGTGGGAGAAGGGCTGGTCAAGGGTATCATTGGTGGTGGTATTGGTACTGTTGGTTTTTGGTGTCTTTTTGTTGGGCTCTCCCATACCCGCTGGTATATTGTATCCCTTATCTGTAGTCCTTGTTTTCCTTGTCCTCTTCTTTGTCTTCTACTCTTATCCCTGTCTCCTGTCTAAAATCAAGCATCTTTTGCAACATTGTCCTGATTTTATGAACACTCCCAATTCCCTGAGGAATGATGATAGTACTTTGATCCCTTCTTTTGTGCCTAAAATCTTGGGCAGGGAGATATCCTGGGATATGTTCCACAGCATATTGCAGTGTTGTTCGTAGTGGCAGCATTCCTGCAGGATGTGTTTGTGTGTCTGTGGGTGTTCTCCACATGGGCAGTTAATGTTCTCAGATGGTACAAAGTGATTGTAGTACATGCCTATGTATCCATGTCATGTGCAGCATTATCTTCAGGCTGGGGGGAATGCAGTTGGCTGCTGCGTAATGTCCTGTCCATGGTGCCTTCCTCCACTCTCTGTCTACATTATCTGTAGTTTCTGTTTTGCTTGTTGTAGGGCATTTGTGCAAGAGCCTGGTTTCCAGGACTGTAATTCTACTGCTTCTTTCATTAGCTTATCAGCATGCTTGTTGCTTTTTATATCTGTGTGGCCTGGTGACCAACATGTAACACTAATTCCCATATTTCTGTAAGTCGTGTTGTTGTTCTGCAGCTTCTGCTTCAACACCTCTCTGTTTCTCTTCATATTTCCCTTTGTTACATTGCCTGCTGCTGACATGGCATGTATTACACAATCCACGTTACTACCGGTTCCTACCCCCTTTCAACCAGCCGGCCTTTTATCCAAATTCACTCGTCCTTGTCTGCAAGAATCATGTTCAACTATCCTTAGCAGATGTCCTGCCTGCTCAAGCATCTGCTGTTTCATCCAAGCAAGTTTTCTCTTCAAGAAACTTGCAGTTTATGTCGCAGTCAAATTTCTGCACCACTTCTTGAAGCTTCATAAGTTCTTAAATACTCTTTTAAGTAAGACTGCCTCACATTTACCAATCAACTTCTTGCAATGGAGGAATATTACAATATTGCAGGACCAGTTATGAATGCTGCTGTTGAGGAACTGCTATCACAAGGCAAACTTATTGAATTACAGGAACTTCTAGATAATATAGATCTAGAAAATGGTACAGCTATACTATAGAGTAACATTAGAATATGATTGGTGCCAAGATTATTGTGTCCTTGATTTCATTTTCTGATTGGCTGAAGAGGCTGATCCGAATTAGCCGAGTTCATGATGAATTTGTGGATTTGGTCTGCTGTAGTATACCATCCTCTAAAGTTTGAAGTCAAACCCTATCCTGGTATCTTTCACTGAAGGTCATTGATAAAATAATCTATACCTCTGAATATGACAGAAAGTCGCCTATTATTCTGTGTTGCTTCAAAATATTTCTATTGTCAAGGAAAGGACCAAACATTAATATGTTTGTAATAGAAGCAAATTTGGAACCAAGTGATTATGGTAACATACTATTATGATCAATGGTTCATATTTTATCTTGCCATGCTGATAATTTTCTTTTGATTTGGTTTCCTAGCAATGGATAGCTAGAGCTTGTGAGTAGTATTTAGTACCAAGTACTATAGCATATCATTAGAGGGCTGAGTGCCTCGTTCAGCAACAACAAGATGCAATAGGGAGCAAATAACAGCAAATATCCAGTTTAGGATTTAAGTTTGAGATGCAGTCAATTCCTCGGATCCTACTAGTAGCATCCCTCCGACCTCATCTCTGTGTGCACTATTCTTAGTGGTCGGTTGTTTTTTGCCATTATGCCTTTGGAATATCCTCAAGAAGTGCCTGGTTCTACTATCTTCAAAAATCCTTCCACTATGTCCAAATGAGAACAAAAAGCAGACTGCAAAGGTATATACATGGCAACCGCTCGAGATCTGTTTAAATTTCCTGAATTTCAAGTAGTTTCTGCTCAAGTGCAAGGATGTAATACATGTAAGGGAAGGAAAAAAAATGGAGCAGGAATGTGTTGTGAAGGTGAGCAATGTTTGACTTCAATATATTCTTTTAATGCTGACTTACTTGTTAGGCAAAATTGCAGCAGGACACTTGAAAGTGGGTGCCTGCAAATATAAGACTGGTGATTATCTCAAAATGTTCGGTTCTCTCATTATTGATTAGCTTTGAGTTGCTTAGTCTCTATCAGGTCCTGGACTCACTGGGGATGTACATCTCCTGCCTTATTACAAAGGACCATAGACAGATTCCCTTGCCCATGCTTCCTTCATGGATATAAAGGCTTATCTAGTGACCAAAAATGATGGATTGACCTCAAGTACAAAGAGAAGAATCCTTCTTGGTCTGAATGTACTGTTAGTAGCTTTTTGTTGATGGTTCTGAGTTCATGATGCTTAATAGTTTCCATTTATGCAGCATTCCACTGAAATGAAAGATAATGACAAAGATGCAGGAAGATTTGATTTTGACTTACTTGAATTCATTCTGACTTCACACAATAACAAGGTGACAACAATTGATTTTCATGAGATGCTATTCCCTGCTGAGAGTGACTTGATTCAATCAGCTTTCTAGTTCTAACAAAATTTCAGCTGATGACTCTGTAGCTACAGTATTGCTAAAGAGGAAAGCCACACAGTTATCTAGGAAGGAGGGTGTGAAGAAGACTACAACAAGAAAAAAATCATTGTGAATGATTCTGATAGCTAGATAAGACTCTTTCTCTTTATTTGACCCAGCATTTCTAGAGTATTCCCTCAATTTTATCTCCATTGCCTAAAGGCTGTTGGGTCTATTATTGAAATACTTACATTTTACTATGACTTTCCAATTTGAATTGCAGTACTTTTTTTTTGTATGTGACAAGTACAAGTCTGAGACAATTTTGAGGACCACAGTCCACTCCTGTCCAATGCAGGCAGGGGTTTGCAGGCAGCCCCAACAAGCTGCCAACTCAACGGAACTAGGGATGCTCGGTCATTGCATCCTGTGACTAAGTGCAGGTCAAAAGGGTTGTTCTTCTGGTGACAGATCTCGGCAAGCTCCAAGAAACCAAGGGGATGGATTGCTAAAATTATCCTACAGTTCTGACAGGGTCTTTTTAGTACCAGGGGTCTTACTTGAGAATTCAACCTTGCCCTGTAGCTCACTCCATCCTTCTTTGCCAGCCCCCCTCACTGACTTCTGAGAGAGCAACCAACTGTGGTCATCTCCTGAGCCCATCTTCTTGGGGCTATACAATGGGACTGGGCTGTTAGTCATCATGTTGTATAGCCAACCCCAGTCGTCTCTCAGGCATACCTTTTTGGATGCACCGGGCTGTGGTCATCATGCTTCACTAGGAAACATCAACACGGTTCAAGGCAGGCCAACTTTTTCTGGTGTCAATACCTGGCTCCTGCAGTCTGTTCTTCAACTGCCCTACTCTGACCCTATTCTGAACGAGCAACCAACTGCAGTCGTCTCCCAAGCCCATCTTTGTGAGGGCTATATAACAGGACTGGGCTGTTAGTCATCATGTTGTATAGCCAACCCCAGCCATCTCTCAGGCATACCTTCATGGATGCATGCACTGGGACTGGGCTGTGGTCATCGTGCTTTGCTAGGAAACATCAACCAGGTTTGAGGTGGGCCAACTTTTTCTGATATCAATACTTCCCTCCTGCAGTTTGTTCTTTGACTGCCCTCCTCTAACCCTATTCTGAGCGAGCAACCAACTGCAGTTGTCTCCCAAGCCCATCTTTGTGAGGGCTATATAACAGGACTGGGCTGTTATTCATCTTTTTATATAGCCAACCCCAGCTGTCTCTCAGGCATGCCTTCATGGATGCACACACTGGGATTGGGCTGTGGTCATCGTGCTTTGTTAGGAAACATCAACACGGTTCAAGGCAGGCTGACTTTTTCTAGTGTCAAAACTTGGCTTATGCAGTTTGTTCTTCAACAGCCCTACTCTGACCCTATTCTGAGTGAGTCACCAACTGCAGTCGTCTCCCAAGCCCATCTTTGTGAGGGCTATACATCAGGACTGGGCTGTTAATCATTGTTTTGCATAGCTAACCTCAGACGTCTCTCAGGCATGTCTTCATGGATGTGCATACACTGGGATTGGGCAGTGGTCATTGTGCTACACTAGGAAATGTCAGCTATGTTCAGGGCTGGCTAAATTTCTGGTGTTGAAACTTGGCTTCCTGCAGCTTGTTCTTTGACTGCCCTACTCTGATCTGATTCTGGCGCTTTTTTTGCAGCGGATACTGTGTTGCATGAATCCTGTTAACCTAGTAGTTTATAAATCAGACATGTTCTTTGATATCTCTACCCTTGATAAATGGGGCTGCATTTGAACAGTTCAACTCAATTCATTGCCCTTTGCTATATATTATGTCATGTGCTAGGTTACAGGTGCAAATCACTGATGTTTTTATATTTCATTGTTATGCTCACTACTTGGTTATGCAGGTAAGTTTAATGCTAATTGCTCACCAGTACTTCTCGTTCTCCTTTATGTGCATAGTGCGGTGCTCATCGCTCCCTACACCATGTGCTCTATGCACGTGAAGTGTCACGAACTGGTCTTCCAGGGTATAGCCCAGAGGTTCCGGATAGATAGAGTGCGTGATATTAACAGAGAGAGATTCCGGAGT
>JASFDH010001954.1:0-12585 GCA_036937195.1 Nidularia pulvinata | reverse complement strand
ATTATCCAGCATCTGAGGAGCCATTGCTGCAGATCACCATTGCGCAGACAACGCTCCTGGCCTGTATGTGGGCCATGCCAAGTACTGTCTTGTCGCTTGCCGCTCTGCTGGTCTGTCATCGTCGTTGTTCCTCATGCGACCATCCTGTCAGCCATGGCGCTCGTACTGGCCTGTCCCCATCCCTCCACTCGCCATCCACGATCTCTCCGTTGCCGACTTACATCCATCCCGCTACGGTGCAGCAAAAACGGACCTTCAGTGCACGCCGACCCATGCGCAAACCCAGGAAGCAGGCCGAGATCCTGAAACTCTACATTTGCAACCCGAAGAACTCCTCCACTCCCTTCTTCTCCCTCTGCAGTTGCCGTCGCGAGACGACGGCGCCGTGCTCCCCTACTTCCGCGGTTGCTCCCCCATCATTAACTACAGCGAGCCTCTTTGGCTCTATGCCTTCTTCTCCCCTCCCTGGCCAGGAGTTATCCTCTGCCACCGTCAACACCAACCTCACCCACGAATTTCCATCCATTTCTACCCCGGAGCTCCCCACCAACTTCGAGCCTGCCATGTTTGCCTCCGAATTTTCCATCCCTGAACCGTCCGCCATCCTCGAACTCCCCGCCATCCCTAGCGAACTTCCCGTCGTTCTCAGCGAACTCCCCATCATTGTTACCCCCGTACTCGCTGCCCTCGCTAGCCCGGAACTATCTGCCTTCGCCGCCTCCGAAATAGCCACCATCCCCATCCCGATTGTGGAGCTCCCCACCTTTAGCAAGCAGCTCCCTGCTAGCACCGACAGCGATGCCAGCGCTAAATTGGCTAATACTGCCGGCACCGACATTCCAGCTCCCACTTCATCATCCCCTGATGCAATCTTCGGCGAACTCGAAGATGGGGAACAAGAATTGACTCCCCTCCCTTTACTGGGTGCTTCTCCTTGGGAAGGCAGTGATAGCGTTTCGGCCTGCATCGCTGAACCGGTGATTGGCAGCTGCTCTCTCACCGCTTCTTTAGAGGCAGCGGCGTCTGCCGCGGGCGTCAACGAGGAGCTTCACAGGCAAGTTTTGCCTATTGTGGAGCAAGATCTGGAGTTAGAGACGAGCGAGGTATGGGCAGGGGAGTTGGGAGAGGAGATGATGTCCCTGTCTATGGCTGTAGACCAAAGGTACGAGTTTCGTGTCGTTGTTCGAGTCGCTGTGAGCTACTGCTGAGATGTGGGTCCGGTTTAGCTCGATAGGGATTGGCTTGTTCCCTTTGAGTGCGTTGTCCACTCCATGCTCGCGGGCCCACAAGGAGGAGAATGTTCTAGTTGCAGATAGCAGGTGCGTGCTCCTTGCTATCATGTTATTCTTTCCCCTCTTCCATCGCCCAACTCGTTGCTGAGACGCTTTTTGTTTTTGTTCCATTTTGTTCCAGAATGGACTTTGCGGACGTTGGATTCTGTTTGAGCACGGCGTCCAATGCTTCTTGCTTCCTGGCACCCGAGGAGGAGGAGGAAGAGGAGGCGGGCAGATCTGTCCTGGAGAACATGTATGTACTTTTAGCCAGGGTTTCGACACTGCCATGAGTTGATTTATTTGCATGTTTTAGGTTCCCCAGTGAGTTGCTTGCTCCGGACTCATCTTCTGCGGTGAATACCTTCACGGCGATCAGGTGAGTTTACTTAATCCTCGTTTACTCACCAGCTCCTGACCATACCATGAAGCACCGAGCTCAACTCCTCTGTCTCTACCACACCTAAGGAGCGCAGTCTGGTATTATCCTTAGCTGAGTGAGCACACTTCTTCCTTTCTCCTGTTCCAAGACCACTAATTAACCATTCTTCTGCAGCTCCGACTCCTCATCCCCACTTTCAGGCACGGAAAGCACTAGGACGCCTACCATACCTGGAACGTGAGCATCTATTTTCATTTGTGTTTGTCAAATGACCGATTTCTTGCTGCAGCCCATCAGTGGTTTCTTCGGATGATTCGTTTAATCGGTTCATCCCGAGGTTGGTCATTCTTTGTCGTCTTGTGTATTGATTTGCTTTCTTCCCTCCCCAACAGACCGCGCCTCTCACGCACGCCCGTCTTTACGAGGCTTTGGGAGAAGAACGAATCGACTACACCTACCTTCACCCCGTCGAAGTGGGTGCCTACCTCCTAGCTTTTTTCTATCTCTTGTGTGCTGATAGGCTGACACCTACCCTTTTTTTGTTGTTGTAGGAAACGCGCATGTTCCTCAAGCGTCTCCTCGTCCATCTCTGCGCGCAGCGACAACGTGCACGACAGCCCGGTGTTCTCCTACCACGGCTCGTCGCCACGGTCCTCTCCCTTGTCTAGTGTGAACTCGCCGTCGCCTTCTGTGTTCGTGTCTTGTGTTTCTTTGGTATTATTCACACTAACAGTCACACTGCTTTATAGTTCCCACGTTTCATCTTCCTCTCGCTCTCCGGGATCTCTTCTCGTGCTAGAGCCTGTATCAAAGAGCGACACTCTAGCAGAAAGAGTCCCCGCGGCCCCAAGCCTTCCTCTCCGGGTCATTAGGCCTCCAACTATGTCAACAATATCAGTCCCGCTCAATTATCCGAGCCTGATTTCGGCTATTCCTGATCCCGTCCCCTCCACGCCTCCTGCCGCTACCGTTACGAGATCGAAGGCGATTCCTGTAGTCACTTCCGTTTCTCTTCCTGGTACCCTCGTTGCTGCCGCGGCAACTCTCGCAGCCCCGGTTGTGTGCGTCCCTATCGTCAAGTGGCAGGAGAGCAACCACCACGTGTTTGGTGCCGTCCAGAGGTCCACTGACGCTATCGTCACCGCCCTTCCAGTGAAGGAGGATGGACCTGAAGCGGGTCCGGGTTTTATATGTTCCACTAGGGTTGTCCATCCCCAGGCGATCACTGTCGCTCCGTCCGACTACAGTGGCTTCGATTTACTCCTCCAAGCTGCAGCAACGTCCATGCCCCTTTCTGCTCCCGAAGAGCAGAGCGTAGCAAGGAATGCGGAGAATCCCGTATCAGCACCCAACGGTATCGAACTGCTCCTTTCGGCTGCTGCGACCATGACGCCTCCGTCTCCGCCCAGGAAGAAGACTGGAACTAGCAAGACGACGAAGCATGCACCAACGCCTGGGAGAACGGCCATGAGGGCAATTACCAACACTCCGCCCTTCAAGACTCGAGTCGCTGCTGTCGAAGTCTCGCCGCCTTCAGTGCAACAACCGTTCATGAAGTCTGCCCTTGCTGGCGCGCGGCACAAGAAGGCGTCGTTGTGTCCTGGATGGGCGAGGCCGCAGAAGGTAGTGCGCTTTGCGGTGGAGGATCTGGATACGAGGGAGGTTTGGTCTTTGAGGGACGAGAAGGAGGGAGAGGGAGAGGAGAGCCAGGAGGAGGAGAAGGATGATGATGACCAGGAGGAGGAAGAGCAAGATGGTAACGATGAAGTGAAGGAAGTGAGGCCACCAAGATCCATCAAGAGTCTGCCCATAAGACGAACAGCACCCGCGGCTATACCGTCTTTCGTAGGCCTCTCGTCGCTGCCAGCTCCAACTTCCACAACGCCTCCTTCCAATCACCGACGCTCCGTCCCCAAGAGGAATCCCGTAACTTCCAGTACGCCCCCTTCGAGTTCTCGACACTCCGCCCCCGAGAGCAATCCAGCGCCCCACGTTCGTCAACTCGTCCTTCCCGTGGCGAATGCCTGTCTTTGGGAGGTAATGTCGGGAAAGATACAGGCCCCACTCGCCGACCCGATCACCGAGGAGGAGGGAGACTCGGTGGAGGTTGGCATGGATTCGGACATGGCCCAGCTGGCTGAGGATATTGAGAACTCCTTGCGATTGGAAGCAGAACAGGAGAGCGACGAGATGCGTTCGATGGTGTCGCAATTTGGTACCAGCGGTCTGAAGGATGATACGTTTAACTTTTTGTTCGATGGCAGTTGGCATGAGTCCTTCGTCGAGGAGCACCAAGATTCTGATACACAGGACGCGGAGGAGTAGTAGGGAAGCTGTACGGGTATTTTTGTCGCTCTTCTCATTACGAATTTCTTGCTCACTTTTTTCTACAGGAAGAGTACTCTGGGGTCCCTCTTTCCCTGACTTTGTTTCTCGTGTCTCAAGGTAGAACCCTCAAGATCAACCGACTCTTGTGTCCGCTACCCTTAAATTATTCCCGGGCTACTCTCTGCTGCTGTGTATTCCTCTGTTGCTCGCTGTTCCTTCTTCTGGATACTCTGTCTCGGTGCTCTTCTTTCTCCGCTTCTACTTCTCTCCCGGCTTCAAGACGATCTTGTCCTCCTCAAAGGCTATCTGCTCTCGTTTCTCAATGTCTGCTGTCCAAGGAAAATATTATATCAGCAAAGCTCTCTGCGTTTATCTTCAAGTAGCTGTTCTAGCGTCTTTCTCTCGTGCGCTATGTATCTCAGCAAAATCATATATACTGCAAATCTTGCCGACCCTTTCGTTATCATTTCTACCTTATATGACGTATTATATTTACATTGAGCTATGGCAATGTGTAATTCTCTTGTTGCTTGGTTGTTCCATGAACGTACTTGAATTCTGTTGAAGCTTGGAAACCACAAATACGATCTGATCAGCAAGCAGTGCATCTATTGGTGTTCAAGATGTAGACTGCATGGTCCTCTTGTTATTCGTATCGGTATTCATTTTCAGATTGGAGGGTATGATTTATGGCTTTGATTACAGCAAAACTCGTATCAACAGACCCACTTCACAAATGCAGCAGTCAGGCACTTCTCATCGAAGCTTTCCCAAAAAGGTTTGGCAGCCTCCGGAACTTGGGCACTGTTGCCCGCGGGCCAATCGGTTCACCGCATTCTATTTGTTGAGTCCCATCAATCAACAAAAGCCTTGAGCGCTATATTTTGAAAATGGTCTAATGATGAGTTTTGCTGTAATTGAGGTGACAGACACTTCCCTATATACATTGGCGGTTAAATTTGCCATTGACACAAATGCCAAATGGCATGCTTTGCGGCGTGCATGCAGGATCCTTACATAAATAACATTGAAATTGGGTCCATCTCTTATCATCTCTCCCACCATCCACGCTCCCGCTAGGCCACATACCAAGGCCATACCGCATATTAAACGTAAGGAATACGTATGTATACATTGTCGATATATTGTTAATGATGATGCATCGCTATCAGACACCAACATGCCTCCTCAGAACCTCCCAGTCACAACCAATCATCGGCAATATGCAATGGTGGGCGCATCATCATCATATATGATACCGTTATATCCGAGGAAATTTCTGACGTAAACTCTGCAGCTCGCTATACAAGTTAGAGAATCATTCTCAGAGTTTCCTATCATCACGGATATTTCTGCACTCGTCATTCAACTCGTTGAAATATATCCTGTAAGTGCGATTCACATATGTGGGTTGTGGATAAACGACTTATTGGAGCTGCAGAAAATAAAGCAGAGCAAAGATCTGTGCCATTGGATCATAGATGAGACGTTGGCCAAGGCCTACATTATCCTCCATCGATTCTACGTATTTCAGTGGTGAAGTTGAAGGATGAAATCCTGGGTCAATTGCAGATGGAGTTTAATGATTTTAGCGAGTGAGCTCTCTCATAGTTGGTAAAGATTTGGTAAATTAGAGCTAAATTTCAGCAGATTGTCACAAGAAATTTATAGCAAGATGAAGAAGTATACGTCAACCAACATGGCCCGAATGTTATTTGGAAAGGGGAAGAAGTCACTGGACGAATATCAAGTCAAAATTCGCAACTACGATGAAAACTATATCCCCGTAAATATTTCTTCAGTCTCAGCAATTTTTCTTGCAAACTAAGCATGTTTTAGAGTGTGCTCGATCCTAGCAACAAAACTGCGACTACATCAAAAGCCGCAATGATTGCAGTTACCACATCAGCAACCTCACACTTTACTTGTTCACTTTTTGCGCTTTTTAGCTTATTATAAATTTTGGACAAGTCAAGAGTCAAAAGCCAAAAGCTAGCTTAGTGCTGCCACCACAGCGCAGTGACTGTGAGGTGACTGTGGCTGGACTTGACTGCATCGGAAACCCCAGCCGTTACTCTTCCAAGCATCCCAGAAATTGTTGTGAGCCAGTTTGAGGGAGGCTTCTCTGTTACCACTCTGCATCGCTCAATCGATGGCAGTTTTTAACAGTTCCACCTATGGTGTACTATTCATCTGAGGATGAAGAGATGAACAATGACTACAATGACGAGGGGTACAGCAAAGAGTTTTATGGTGAAGAGTTTTACAGCGAAGAGTTTCACGGCGACGAGTATGACAATGAGGCGTACATAGCTACAATGCGTGCTAACAAGGTGTACTACGATGATCAAGGATCCCTTGTGGAAGAGGGCCATAGCTCTTGGGAAGAGCAGGACACAAGTGAAGTCTTCTGATATCCTCGGTACCCTACAAAGTTAAAATTTTGTTTGTTACATATATCATAGGTATAGCAGAATCTACGTAATATAATTGTACAATAAGCACACACTTAAAGATATTGCTTGCTTACCTTCTCTTCGACCTTGCGGAACGCCACAGTAGCTTCAGCAAATCTCGGATTCTGTACTTACGTAATGTATAGCTTAGACACTGTTGCTCAATAAACATAAATATTTATTGAACCGAACAAGAAGTCAACGTCCTCCGAGTGAGCCTTGATCCTGGTCGCTCCCAATACTTCAACTTTCTCTTGACTACAATTTGCTTCTTGAAAGTTGCAGCTGGCGACCGGAGTAAGACAAGCTCCGCATCCCAACCGTATTGTCCACCAAACTGAGACCCTTTCAAGTTTCACTGTAACATCGCTTGGGAGACGTTCGAAAAGACCCGTGCCACCATCGCTCTATTGGAATCCCCACTTCGTCTACAAATGAATCTTGTTTCCCGCAGCTTCGATTCAATGATCCACCGAACTGCGACCTTATCGGCCCGATTGTCAGTTGGGCTTTATATAACCTAGCCTCATCTATTGTTGGAAACGCAGTTTAATCTTGCATGGTGCGGGTAGTTTAACCACCGGCAGTTGCGCATTAGAGTGTATTTGCACCTGGAAACTGTGCAGAGCTCGGAAACTGCCTATCAGAATTCGGATAATTCCGTGAGTAGCTGCCGAGAACCGATGTCCGTTTTAGGTCAGTGACCGTTACAACATTTCCACGGACGCAGCAGACCTTTTGAATTTCTTTCTCAACGCGTTCAACGCTTAACTCGTCGAGAAAATGTCTGAATGTGTATACAATGCTTATCATAACTCAGTAGAAATTGTGCAATACCTCCCGGCATCTTTTAACGCGTATATGGTGGAGGAGACGCAAAGCAGACCTCATGACACGTCTGCTCAAGTTAGATGATGTCATGCTTTCTGTGACAAGTCGGTATATCGGCAAGGAGGCCCCACATCTAAGCGAGTTGGAGCTCGGAAACAACCGTCTGGAACTCGCTTAGCATGTTTTATGGATTTTGGCCGGTTGCAAATACACTCTAGTATTGATCTTTGTCAAGCAGTTTCCCTTTAAGTTGGCTTGATGGCGGTGCTTTGGAGCGACGTTACCATTGAAATTATTCATTGGTACCACTAGAACAAGTACAATTATGATGCATGATGACTCGAACATTATGTCCACCTTAGATGGTATACTCGCAACAAGAGCTTCGAGGGGACTGTCTTACATACCTCTGGACGATGGTCAGTTGAAGTTGTTATATCGGCTGCACTGCATTCGCATCCGGAGTTGGTGTCGCAGCTTGATCGCGCAGTCCAGTATGCAGTCCAGTATGCAGTTAACTGCGACTTTCTATACTGGGAAGTGAAACAGGATGCAAATCCGTCGTATGCGGCATTCAATGCGTCAAGATCGCCTTTGTAACTCCTAGCAGATCATATATAGGTGGTTCTCGATATCCTGGAAGGCGTATCACACAAAACTCATCCTTACAATGTCGCCGTACAATCCATTCCTAGCAGAAAAATCTACCAGCAATCCCACATCGACCAGCGGTCTCCCTCCGTTACAAAATGTCGCCCCTCGTACTGCTGAGCCACCTGTTCAGTATTCCAGCACCTTCGGATCGACATCGGCGTCAGCACAGTGGGAGCCTTACCGTGACAATATCACTCGAGATGTCAAACCAAACTCCAACTTCACGGAACCGTCATTTTCAGAGCCTCAGAATTCCAGAAGCTTTGAACAAGAAGGAGTTGATGGAGAACCTCCAATTTACACATCTGCTCCCAGTACACATCACGGAGAGACTATCATTGAATCTGGGCCCCGACAACCATTCCAGCCCCCCTATGTAGTTACGCCCTCGCAGTCATATGCACCTCAGCAGACGCAATCCAGCCGGGGACTGATATCCCAGGTTCGACATGAACTGCGGGGCTCTCGACCTACTATACGCGGGACCATACGATCTGTCGCCCAAGATATCTTAGGGCAAATCTCAGGTCCCGCACCTTCATCGAGGTCCTTAAACCAAAGTAATCCACACCAATATCAAGGTGGTCCACAGGCGACGAATGTATACGGAAACAACCAGCAGTACCAGTCGCCACCAGCTATTAATACATTTTCGTCGCCAGCAGGCCCACCACCAAGACCCGTGGTTTTCGCTCCCATGGATCGACGTGCCATTAAGGGACGGCGATGTAAGCGGTGCAAGGGAAAAGGAACAGTCAAGGTGTTGATCTTTGACCAAGAATTGTGTAATATTTGTGGAGGTACGGGGCGGCTGTGATGTGTAAGACTCCTAGGCTATTCTATATCATAGTTCAGTTAATTAATGGGTGTTGTCGAGGGTAGTACATATGAGACAAAATGGCGCTGGGAAATGCAGAGTGAAGAAGCGTTGAAGAGCCGCGATATTAGAGTATTCCGGATCCATTTATGATCATCGGTTCAGCACCACGATAACCGCCGAATTATAGTAATTGACACAACTTCAAGTATTTAGATATGCACGTAAAATTAACCTCCAAAACTTCAACCTTGAAATATAAAACCAACGGTCAAAAATGCTACTTCCTTCATGATGCCAAAGATTGTCGCAGGTTACAGACAAAAATATTCGTTTATGAAATATAGGCATACAACGTTCTACCTTCATTTTCGTCAAATCGCCTTGGATATGATGGAAAAAGCTTGTTAGATCCCACTCAGATTTTAGGTGAACCAGACGCAACATCGGAGGATCTGTTCAGCCCACCAAACTATGTTCGAATGATTCTAACTCAACTTAGGTGAAATTCGGATGGTCACGGAGGATGATCCAGAGTCAGTTCATCAAATTTTGGTGATGCGATAGTCTCAATTATAGTATGCAGCCACGACTTCCTGACGTGATTAAGGGGCCAAGATCTTTGTGATTTCCAAAGTTTGTAAAATCGGACTGTCTTTGAAAGATATGATGGGGTGTACGGGGATAATCGAAGGTGACTGTTCTGGTGGAACCAGATTGAATCCAACTGTCTAAGAAGCGTAGGTTAGGGAGAGTTATACCCCTATCGTGGGTAACAGTCTCCTTCTCCCTCAAGATGCCGCGAGTTTTGAATACGTGGATATTTGGAAAGTTGATAGCAGAATGATGGAGCAGGTCGCCGAGGCGTCCGGTGACGCCGATACAGGAGATAGATATTACACGTCGAAGGGAACTAATAGTTGCCTTTACTTCTGGCTGCAGAGATTTCAAAAACATACACTCAATGATAATACTCCGCGGATTAGGAAGGAACCTTAGGTGATCTTCGATGAATGTATTGAGCAGAATATAACACTCGGCCTGAGTGGGTAGTTGTATAGGAGCATAACTCAGGTCTAGGTATGGCATCAGGAAATCCTGACCTAACGTTCCATGTGGAATGTCGGGGCCCATAAATACAGCCTTCTGGACTGCATTCGGAGAGTGAGCGTATATCAGAGTGCAGCTGATCGTTAGTGGTCCTTGGGTTTCAAGTGACACGGAAGGCACAGTGTATAGTTTCCACAGATAGAGTCGCTCAGATGAAGCCAATTCTCCCTGCAACGACAGAGTGATAGTATGTAGGTCGGCGGCCCCGCCGTCCAGTTTTGACCCCGGAGTCTTAGCTCGGTATCCTGGGGTATGTGACTCGGATTTCTCCGGTGAACATCGCCATTAAATGTAATGGCCAATTCCCAGTGGACCACCGCCAACCAGGCGATCTTCTGTGGCTCTCAGTAAGAAGGACTATGAGCGCCATCTCCAGAGGATGAATTTTTTCTCCAAAAAGTTCCATAATTACTCACTTCAGCTAAGTACTTAATTTTATCTCTGGGGGAAGGTGGGCTCTTGGACAGGTCAGTCAATTTCTCTCGAAGTTGAATTAAGGGAGACGCTTCTGCAGAAATACCTCACACTGTTATTACTAGTAAGCAGCATCTCTCTAGCGTCCTTTTTGCGCTTATCTATGAAATATTCTGCACGGTTTCGTCCGTAGAACGCTGTTCTGAAATTGCTTATGCCACTATTTAATTATGCACATAATAGCACCGTAGGCTCGAGTTCATTAGCTCCTTCCTGTTCATTAGGAATATACACTTGCAGATGTCTTGTCTATTCGAGTATGGTGTAATGGCTAACATTGCCGCCTCTCAAGGGTGTTGTTAGGTGCGCGGCAGCTCGGGGTTCGATTCCCCGTACTCGAAATAAAATTTCCGCATGTTATCTTATTCTTTTTAATTTATCTCTTTTATTTCAAAAAAGGAGGCAGACAGTTCGTGGTTCACGATCGTGATAGCTCATAAATAGCTTGTCTAGCTTCCTAAATTTCATCGTATACTTTGTCCTGGCCTGTGTGGGAATGATATAGATCTCATAGGGACCTTCCTAAAGGAGGCATCTGTGCCAATGACAGGAACCCAAGGGTGCCACCACTGACGAACCTGCACCGAACTCCTTCTACGCCCGACACATTATGGCCTGCCTGCGCGCATAATCGTCTTTTCTCCATGCCGCCTGTAACATTGCATACCTTTTGTCTACGAGAAAAGGCTCCGGGACTTGCGCTACTCCTCCACATCGTCCTCGACACATCCTAGTCATCCTGCTTTCATCTCATAACTGCTTTCGTTGTTCCATCTAGTTCTCAAGACTTGTAATATCCTTCTGTTGTATTTCTGCTATATTCTACGAGATATCGTATAGCACGGCATGGCGACCCCTGGCATGCCAGAGCCCATGAACGCCACGACGCACCATGCGAAGGTGAAGGTGTCGCTGAGCCTCGCGGGGGGCGTCGTCGTGGCTGGGGAGCATGTGGAGGGCACGATGGAGATGGAGTGCCGCGCGGATGCGGGGCTGGGGATTGGCACGATGATGGTGGAGCTATTCGCGGTGCAGGGTGCGTTGTCTCCCTTTCCCCTTCCACATCTCTAGGCCTCGCCTTGCTTATTCACCTGCACAGAGCTTACCTCCCGCGACCACTCCGCAACCCTCACCTTCCTACACACGCGCCGTCTCTTCCAAGGCCCCGGCCTCCCCCCGTCCAACGCCGTGCACGCCCACCCGCTCCCTGGGGACCCACCCCTCCCCACGCACTACCTCCCCGCACGGCGCGGCATCTCGCGCTTCCCCTTCCGCGTGCCCATCCCGCGCAACGCCCCCGCCTCCATTAGTTTCGGAGGCGGGCTGGCTGGTGTGAAGTACGAGCTACGCGCGAGCGCGGAGGTCTTTTGGAAGAAGGAAAGGAGGGTGGTGTTGGAGAAGCGGGAGGTGGGGGTGGTTCAGGCGTGTGAGGAAGGTATGTTGTTTGGGGAGGTGCAGGAGCCGGAAGCGACAGTGGTGGGAGAGAATGGGAAGGTATGGGTGCAGGGACGGGTGGTGGGAGGTGTGGTGGTGATGGGGGAGAGCGCCTGCGTGGAGCTGCAGGTAAAGAACCATTCGGCGAAGAAGGTGTGTTGTTTTCCTTCCTTCCTCGTTCCTTCTTCTACACCTCCCCTGCCGTTCTTCCCGAAACCCTTTCCCAAACCGCAACTAACCCCTCCCTCCTAGACAACATCCCTGACCCTATCCCTGACCCGTTCCCTCCACCTGCAAACGGAGCCCACCACCACTACCTCTTCCTCCCAGAATACCCCCGCGCCCCTTCGAATAACAGACACCCCGCTCACCGTGCCCTTCCGCGGGCCGGAGTACATCGTGCCCCCCGGCGCGGAGGGAGTGGCGAGGTTGGTGTTCGATGTGCCGGTGGGGAAGGGGGGCGTAAGGGGCGGGGTTTATGGGGGTGATGAGGAAGAGGCTGGTGGGAGTGGGAGTCGGGAATATGGGGAAAGAGGACATGGGGGGAGGGGAGGGAAAGGAGGGAAGGAGGCGCTGTTTGAAGTGAAGTGCGAGGTTGTGGTTCGGATGGGGATGGGGCTTGGGAGGTTAGTACTTTTTCTTCTTTACTGCTCTCCCGCCTTCTCCTCGTTCTGTCATTCTATATATCATTCTCAACCTTCTCATACTCGTCTCTGTCTTTCCCCTCTTCCCTATCTTTGTATCATTTCCTCCCGTTTCTTGTTATCCCCCATCTATCTTACCTTTCCACCCGTCTCACTCTGTATTTTCCTCTCACTTTTTCTCTGT
>JASFDH010001953.1:0-12586 GCA_036937195.1 Nidularia pulvinata | reverse complement strand
TACCATAGGAGCCCATCTCCTCACTTTCTGCAGCCTCTTCTTCAGTTATTCGGCTTTGGTGGAAGGGCTAGGAAGAAGCAAAAAAATGGCTGAAATGTATGGGTTTGGGTGTTTATAACTTTTTCTATCTGTGCCCGTTCTTTCATATGGTTTGTACACCTTTTAATTTCAAACAATGAAAGCAAGACAAGTACAAAAAACTCGGGTCCTGTAAGTAAATTAGGTGAGTCGTGGATCGTCGTAAGTGAGAGGACAAAGCGAGTCGTGAGTGGGGTTATCGTCGTACGGGTCGCTAGAATGCGCAGTAGCCATCGAAGTATCAGGCGAATAGTATAGGTGCGTATATGGGAATATATGATGTGTGCTCCTAAGCCTGCTAGCAAACAAAGTGCCTCATGTGGCTGATGTCATGTTGAAGAAGCGGCGTTGCCCACGTGGGGCGCCTTCCTTTAAGCACAACAGCGGCAGGATTATCGACATCGCTCTCATCGTCGTTATCTTATCTCTCCCACTCTCTGCTCACCACCTTGCCTAGCGAGCAACCAGCTCGTACAATGAGCACCACCTCCACGGCCCGGCTCTCCACCTCCTCCACCTCCTCTTCTTCCTCGTACGCCTCCCCTCCGCGCTCTCACTCCCCTACCAAATTGGACGCCCTCGCCCAACGCGAATCCCTACGCGATTAAAACCACCTCCACCGCGCTCCTCTCCCGCTCCGGCTCCGTCTCGTCCCCGCACCACCATCACTACGTCCCGGCCTCGCCGTCCCCGATGCATAGTGGCTTCAACTTTAATTTGATTCAATGGCGGGGGCTCGACGAAGGAGGAGGAAAGGGAGAGGTCGGGGAGACATCGGTATAGTACGAGTCTGACGGGGAAGGTGCCTCGCCCGCTGCCCGTGCCCCCGAGCCCTACACAAGAGGGGTACGGATTCCCCGACCTATTCATACAAGACGGGGAACCCGCCCCCTCCCTCATCAAACGTGCGGACACCCTCCCACCCGCGTCCTCCTCACTCCCAGACTTGGACCCGGACCTCCTCACGGACCCGAAGACATGGACCTCCATGCAGCTCGTGGGCTACCTGGCAACCGCGCTCCGCGTGAAGGAGGGCAATGTCCCCGCGCTGGTTGCGAAGGATATCTTAGAGTGAAGAAAATCACGGGGAGGGTGTTTTTGAGGTTGGGGGAGGAGGATTTGGAGAGGTACGTAGTCGTTCCTCGCTAGTTTTGCGTTGCACTTTCCTCGCATCCTTTCTTTCTCTCTTTAACCACTTCTTTTCTTCAACCGTACCATCACTGTCCATCCCTACCCGCCCTTCCGCGTCCCCTCCTTCAGCCTTCGCGCCCCGCCGTTCATTTTCTCATCCCCCCTGCCCAGGTCCCTCTTGTTCCTTTCTCGCATTACTTCTTGTTCCTCCCCTTCCGCGTTGTCCATCTTTCTTATCCGTCTTCGCTTACTGTCATTCTCCACTGTTGAGTCATCGTCATCTTTCTCCAGCGTGGTTGTTATATCTCTTTCTTCTCTTACGTTTCGCCCATCTCTTCACTCATCCTCTTATCCTTCTCGAGAACTTGCCCCCCTTCCTTAGAATCATCTCCTCTGCATCTTCTACCTTGTTCTTTCCTGCCTTATCACTCTCCTTGTTCGTATGCTGTGCACTCTTGTTCTTTATTTCTTCCCGCGAATCGCCCTTGACGCTCGAGATCGAGGACGCAGCCTGGGCTGTGGTTAGCACCCAACGTTATTTTCTCTCAATCTTTCACTGGTTTTACGCGCATTGATGCCTACCGTTTGGGAGGACTTACATTCAGGTTTCGTTTTTCCACATTTTGCCTTCTTCCTCCGTTGTTTCAGTGCAATAGCTGCTAGTTTACGTCGCCCTATGTTACTTACTTCGTTTGCCTACTTCGCCCTCTTTTTGTACTGCTAGCTCGTTTTGCGCCTTTTCCTCTCGTTATTCTGGTTGCTCGTTTCATCCTGCCAGTTTGATTCACAAATTTGCGAATTTCTGTCTCTTCTCTTTTCTTGCTTCCTTCTTAAAACTTGCCTCCGTCGTCCTCTTCTTTCGACGTGCTTATCGGGTCGATTCCCCTGCCAAATCTGACCCAGTTGTGCGATTCGACCCAATTTTGTGATTGGCCTAGTTGCTTATGTCGTGCCACTTGATTGCGTCGCACCGTTTGTTTCCGTTACGCTGTTTGCTCCTATCACGCTGTTTGCTTCCGTCGTCCCGCTTCCTTGCACCGCACCGCTTCCTTGTACCGTCCTGTTTACTTTATTCATCGCACTTGTTCCCTTCGAATCAGCTTGTTTGATGGGACGCTTAGGCCCATCTGTATTTCCTTCGATCTCTTCGCACCTGCTTCACCCCATTTGTCTCCTTCTTATCGCGACTAGGGTTGGGTTGGATTGCTATTTTGCCTTGTTACCAACGTGAGATTGGTTTTGGGTTGGCTGTTAGGTTAGAAACCCCTGTTAATAAGTTATTTTGTTATGTAACCATAAAAAATAATCAAATTTTCTCTCCGTTAGATAATGCATTGATAGCATGAAACGAGTAAACAATACGTTAATTACTTGTAAGTTCTAAAGCAGCGTTGAACCAGCCAAGGTGTGAGGCAGTGTGCTCATCACATATCTCAGAAGGAGAAAGGGAAAAGATCTTGATTGCGATTTTCTAGAGTATTTATGTTCAAACCTTTATACTGAAAAGATATTGAAAAGAACTCACTGCCAAAATGTGTGCATTTGAATCATTTGATACCTCTGTCCACCACGTGAGAGGCTTTGTTTCCCGAGTCAATGTATGGCTTCGAAACAGCTCCTTATTATATGCATATGCTGTAAACTCCTTAATAAGCTTCACAACTTCCTCTTCTGCAGAATCCACATGGCATAGCTGTTCTCCTCGAAGAATATTCAGGACAGATAGCAGGAGGCCCCTGAAAAGGGTGGGATATTGGTGTGATTTCAGTGTATCTCCATCTTGCAGAACAGGCATTGTGAGTTGCAGTCCTCCTTGATGACGAAACACTGAAAATGTATTAGTTCAACTTATAATTATGTAAATGAATTAAACTTACATGGGTGAAGATAATATCCCAGCAGAAAAATTGAATAAGATGATCCAGTCATCGTCTGGTTGAACCGGTGATTATAGATTCCAATGACATCTTTACAATACTTGGTGAGTCCAATTGTTGATGATGCAAGAACCTGCTCTAAATGATGTGTGATACAAATCCGTGCATAGAAGACATCAGCACATGTGGTGTTCAGGCCCTCAAGAGTGAGAATAGCATTAGCACCTGAAGATAGAAGGTGGATGAAACTGGTCATTTCTGTCATGAACTGGTAATGTTGTATGCTGTCTTCAATATAGGAAGCAACTTTTTTGTCTAGGGTATTTCTTCAGAATTGACCGTGTACCAAGATTGATATTAAAAAGAATATGCTCACTGCACGAGTGTTAAATGTCAAGGTTTCCAAACAGACACACTTTTTGATTGGATTCATGCATGAATGAACAGATTTAACTTGCATATAGCTAGATGAGAACCAGGTTTCAGAATTGGACTTGATGCCCTTGCCAACTCCCTTGGCTTTGTGTTGAACATCCAGCTGAAAGGTGCCATAGTTTGATTTCCCAAAATAATTGGCAATAGCTGCTATGATTACTAATGTCTGTGGACATATATTAGATAGAAGAGCAACTTGAGAAAAGAAGTGCTCACAGCCTTGAACAATTTACCAAGATCCTTTAAGTATAGATTCAGATTATGACATGTATCATATATGTTAAGCATCCAAGGATAGAGCTCATGGGTCTTCTTTTTGACAGATCAGACATTTGGACCACAGTCACCAACAACAGTGCTACATCTGGTTTTGCCATACAAATTAAATAGCTGGAAGCAAAAATTAATAAAATGTTTAAGAATGCAAGTTTCGATCTTGCCTGAATAATTGCATCTCGAAGCACATCACCTGTCACAGAGATCCCATAAAAATGTAACCATCAGTAAAAAAAGAGCAACACTTGGGTGTTGTTGTGTGGAAGGTGTATATTTCATCTTTGGAATGAGTACTCCAACCATCAAGGGACATAGTCAGATGAGACTTTCCCTTGAGAAACTTGATAAACAGGACTGTCCATGCTGCAACCTCCTATGCTAGGTGCTTTGGAAAAAATGCTGAGCGATCCGGAACAGAAAAGGCAGGGTTAAGTGCAAGGACAAAGTTGACAAAAAATGCACTATTCATCAAAGCCCATGGAAGAGCACAGCAAATGAACATTTTGAACATAGCGAGCTCAATTCTGATGATCTGCTGTGCTATGAGTTTGGCTGCGTTCATGCAGGTGTGAAGTGTTCCTTGTGTCGGTTGAAGTTTGGAGTCCACCTCCACGTCTTTACTGTTGGTATCTTTCTTTTCGTTCTTTTTTCGCTTTTCATCCATTGTTGAATGAGCCTTTATCACTAGATGCAGCGTGACTTCCCTATGAAGAGATGGGAAATGTTTCGCAAGAGCCTGCACAAACCCTGTCACATTTTGATAATAAAAAATAAAATTTGAAGCGTACATTACACTCTTGGGCATGTGATTTAATTCGAACTGGATCACATCCAATTCTCTTATTGCAGGCAATGCAATAGATAACTGGTGTTGTCTTGCTAAGATCTGACTGTTGGGGCTGAGAATACTCAAAAACCAGTTTATTTGCAAGTTGGTCCTTTGTTCTTCCACCAGCTGGTCCTGGCCTAGCTTTTGGGACATTGGACTGCCTGGCTGGTCCGACTCCGTTGCTGCCATCGTACTCCAGCTTGGGCTCAGTGCGCAACTTGTCATGCTCTTCCTTTGCCGGGTTGCCGAGTGCTTGTCCCCACACTGCCTTGACAGCTTTGACAACCATGGTACCGTGATCAGGGGTGTCCGGATGTGCCGGATGCTCAGACTGCGACCAACAGGTGAATGGATAGAATACTCACCTCGGGCCACAGTACCTGCTCATTTTATTTATAGATACTTGACCATGTCATATTAACGTTCTCTATGTATGTACGCCAATCCTTTGCTCCCTGGCTTTCACCATCCAAAATTTTCATTTCAACCAGATCGAGTACATGAGCAAGATTGAGTTCTTCACCGCAAGTTTTGAATTTTTCAACAAGATCAAGTAGATCTTGCCGATCCCCTGCAGATATCATGATGAGAAGCGCTGGTGCTTTTTTCAAGCCGTTAAGCAGCAAAGGATGAGTTTGCACAAGGGCCAGAGGTTTCGGAACAGTACCAAAAAAGATTATTCACGTGACTGATAAGTGAAGATATGCGCCAAAAGTCTCGATATTTATGATAATCACTACTGGCAGGTATTTGGCCACCGAATCATGTTTAAAAAAATCAGAAGCCATTAGTAGCGTTGCTGGATAATTTGATAGTTTCTTACAGTTCCTCACACCTACTTTTAGACCCCTCCATGTTAGAAACGTTACCAACATATTAATGACGTGTGATTTACTAAGTTGTTACTAACATGAGGGTTTCCAACCCAGCCCTAATCGCGACCTTCTTGCTTCCTATGCACCACTGCCCATCCGAGCATCTGATTGGCCATCTGCACTTGATCTTATTCGTACTGCTCTCCTTTTTATTACCAGTCACAAACCCTGTGGCTCTTTATTTTCGCTCCATTTTCTTCTCGTTTCGTTAAACTTCTGCCCTTTTCTATTTTCCATTTCTTTTTCGTCCACGGAGATTGAAATATGTCCTCCCAATTTGGATAAGGGCCTCTCCCAATTTGGACGATAGCAAGTTCTTATGTGATGCGTTTAGAATTGAGCAGGCCTTTTGTTACCCACGAAACGCATCCGAAAACCTAGTCAACGGATGCTTGGCAGTATCGAAGGCCGTGCTGTTACATCTTGGCATCCCCATAGTAATAACTCCCTAATATGGTACCAACGACCAAATCCCAATGGGCCTGGGGAAATAATTCACTCAATTTTGTGTTTTTTGACTGTTCCTTTGGAGGATTGACTTGCTTCATCAAACAAAACATTCTACCACCTAAATAAGAAAAAGGAATCGGGGACTGAGCTTGGCGCACCATATACTGCAGGACAGTGACATATTCCTGCTTCTTGACATTGTCGTGCACAGCACCAGTATCCACACGACCATTATTGGTCCACATAGGCACTTTTCTTCACCCCCACTACTAACCTGCATTTCCACAACACGGCTTCTCATCATATGTCATTCATCAATGTGACACTATGGCGCCTGAATGGACTTCTCCATTCATTTGCTAAGGATGGTTAATGTTATTTCCAATCTGGAATTGCTCTTTGTGGAAGGAAAAGTGATGTTCCTTGTCAGTTTTTATTCTTAATGAAGCATGCCGTAGATGAACCTCCATCATTCGCTACATCCTCTCAGCTCCTAGGTCAAGAAGCATGGCGCACACTCCATTGCTTTCTATTACAGCTCTCTTTCTGGTGCTAGCCACTATAATTCACAGGGTGAATGCTCGACGAGGAGGAGGCCATAGTGAAGGTGTTGAGATCGATATCGACCTCGATTTAAGTAGCGTTAACACTGCACTATTCTCATTTTACGTTTTTTTCGCTGTTATGTCTCTCTTCCAGGCACTCCAAGCGGCTCGTGGGCTGAAGCGAGACCCGAAAGCTGCAGTAGCACCCCGATTCCAGATCAGCACAGGAGTATTCTTCCGGATGCTTCTTCTCATTGCGACATTGGCACTCCTCGCCCACTACATCCTAGGCGCCCTCCATGTCTCTTTTGATCTTCGTGAGGACAGCGACGGGAGCGCCTTTCTGCCTGTATTCTATGCCATGATGGGATTTGCTGAGGAGCTATCCGATATCAGCATTGGAGGCGCCATGCTTGTGCTCCTTCGCCATCGTTCCCGATTGAACAAAGTTATGCCGCCACATTGGAAGCTTGTAGTGGACGTCATCTCCATTATTTCCCTCATCATATTTTGCGTCATACTCGTTGCCGTGTTTTCGTCCATATGGATAATCCCTGACCAGTCAGCAGCGGTCAACACATTAATCGCATTCTTCCATCTTTATACCGCCATCTATATTCTTACTACAGCAAATATTGTGATTTCTGCTCGCTTGTTGCACAACCGCCTGCAACATATGGCTGTAGTGGATGATGTAAGTTCTCCTTCCATGAAAATTATTCAAATACTATGGCTCACACCTCGTCTGCCTAGATGGTACGAAAGGTCGCTGTTATTATCTGCCCGTTGCTTGCAGGACGCGCTGTGTTCAAGCTAGTCGATGACATCCTGATATCCATACCAGCTGCTGTCATCGACTACACTGCGCTCGAGCTTGCAGGACTCCTCATCAAAGGATTTGCATATCTTTGGGTGGTTAGCTCAGGGTTGGGATTTAGTGTTCCTCCAAAACCCCCAAAACACGAATCACCGTCGGATAGTGTTGAAAATGGAACTCCCCCATGATTATGAATCTACACTACAATATCTGTTAGCATGTATAACCACGGCTATCAACTTCTTCGGACTTCTCTCGTGACTAACATAGTCCTTTTTCGCTTTTACCTACCTTTATCACTTTATTGTAAGCCTCGACCCTCTACGGCATCTATGTATAGGATACGGCTGTTCTTCAAGATGGTCAACACTGGCCAGTGAAACTCAGCAATGTCATCAGTCTAAACTAATCAATATCTAGACATAGGCTAGTCTTGCTGCTTGATGGCCTGGTACCGTTTCGCAACTGCATCAAGCATTATTCCAAGAAACAGGAAGAACCACGATTCAATTCTGTAAGAAAATATTTTTTAGACGTTGAGATATAAATTATGCGAAATAACCAAATTGTTTCGTGAAGATTTGTGTACAGTAAGTGCTTATGAATCACTGGGTGTTGCTAAGTCACTGGCTGGCTGATGACTGATATATGGCAGCATAAATGTCACCGTTGTACTCGACGTTGTACCACCTCAGTCCGTTCTTATGCTGACTGGGTGAGTACTCCGTCTCGTTGTGCCCTCGTACTCTTACTGATTACCCTATGTAGATACATTCGTTCCAATAGGAAGTCTACTATAATATACGACAATCTATTCTTACGCTGAATGAGAGATATTTGCTCCCATATTACCAACTTTCCCATACAGTACAGTACCTGTACATTTGTCATTCCCAATCCGTACAGAAAATTTTACACCTTTTAATTTCAAGCAATGAAAGCAAGGCAAGTATGAAAAATTCGGGCCCTATAAGTAAAGTAGGTAGGTCGTGGATCATGGTGAGTAAGAGGATATCGCGGGTCGTGAGTGGAGTATCGTCATACGGGTCGTTAGAATGTGCAGTAGCCGTCAAGATATCCAGGGGATAGTATACTATCACGTGACCTTATTTTAGCAAGCGACCAGTGTGTAGCACCCCCTCCATCTGTGTCAATTCTGATCCAATTCTCACAAATCTTGGAATTTATACTTCTTGTAGTTCTCAGACATCGCCTTTAAGAATAAAAAATACCGGAGCTCTAGACCTCGTAAAATCGCGTCAGTTACACCGAAAGGCGACAAAATTGTGACTTGCGCAGTCTATTGTACTTTCCACTGCCTAATATTTCTGTAGAAAATTGAGACACTTGTAGGTTCGTATATATAATGCCTTAATATAAATTTGCGATTCCTGTTCAAAGGATGGGGAGAAAGAGGGCTTGAGCAGTCTGAAGCATTACTTTTCGCACATGAGAGTGACAAGCAGGGGTGATATTTCAATCTCCGATTGTAAGCTTTCTTTAATTAGGATAAGCGGGCCGAGCGTCCTTCTCTCTCCATCGTTACGTTAATCGTCAATATACAGCTTTGTTAAAATAACGTCCCAGCAGGGGACAAAATGTTATAAGGGTGTAAACGAGCGAAGATACAAACTGTAGACTACGTCGTTTATAAGTAAATAAATGAAACAAACTGAGTACGAATATACGAAACTCATACACCAATTAAGACGGGCAGTGCACCGCTCCGGCACTTACTCCTTTCCTATCCGGGTAACACGGCAAGCTCGTAATTATTCCAACAAGCTTGCCTGCTCATGTCATGTCATCTACAGCCTATAATGTAGCACCTCAACTTCATGACCACGACTACCATCATTTAACCTTGGTATATAATGCCCAACAGCACATGCTACGTCCTCCACACCAGCCTACAGAGCATACTATGAATGGAGCCTGGTGGCAGGATCATCCTCCATTCCATTCTTGAGCCTTGTCATTATTAATTGTTATATAATTGCTTTTATCATTGCTTCCCAATTCTACGGTACATATTTTTGCTTCCTGATGTGCCATGTGGTTTCTCATGATTTTTTTACACTGTCTATACCGTAGTCAGTAATGTACGTACTTCATTTTACAATCGATTCGACTTGTCCGTGCCCAGAAAAGGCCGAGCGGACTCTGAAATTGCCTTGTGACATTCCGTGACATTGCTCGGTGAAAGTCCTCAACTCTTGTAGAAGAGGACTTCTTGCGCCGGAAATACTCCGCTATTGCGATGTGATCATTATGCCCAGATTTTTTTGATATTCTAAAATAGTATATGTTATTCCATGTAAATATAAAATTATGAGCACAACCCATAGAGACATTTGTGTAAAATCGAAATACGGCTAAAAAGTGCTTACCTCCTTCGAGTAATAGTATGGGAAATATATGATGTGTGCTTCCAAGCCTGCTAGCAAACAAAGTGCCTCATGTGGCTGATGTTTTTTTATTATTTTAAATTCTGCATTTATATCCCGCAACAAGTACGCTATCTACTAAGACGCGGTGGCCCTTGGTAGTTACGAAAGGCCTTGTAATCTTTATTTTAAATCTATGCTGGTCATGATCGAATGGTCGTGGTGTAGATGTTGGTTCCGAGTTGTTATATCTCGTGTCGTGGTGGATTGTGTAATGTCAGGTGCTTCCATGGAAGCTTGTTTTGGTGGAACTGGTATCTGTCTCAGCGGCATTGGGAGTGTGGTTTGTCGGGGGTGTCGATTATGTTGGAGTCGGTGTTGTGTGCTTTTCGAGTGTGGTTTTGGGTTCTCCCTGGCCTGCCTAACCGTGTATTCTATTCATCCGAAATCCTCTTCTTCTTCGTCCTCCTCTCCTCCTAACAGTTCCGTTTCGGCGTTGGGTAACTCGTGGTTGTTGCAGCGCTGTCCTGTCTTTGTGAACGCTCCTGATTCCTTGAGGAAGTGGGAAAGGGCCTCGATCCCTTCTTTTGTACCTAGTATTTCAGGTAGGGAGATGTCGTGTGATACGTTTTGTAGGGTCTCTCGGTGTCGTTCGTATCTTTGGCATTCGCGTAGGATATGTTCTCGTGTCTGGGGGTGTTCTCCGCATGGGCAGTCAGTGTTCTCGGATGGTACGAAGCAGTTGTAATACGTGCCTATGTAGCCATGGCCTGTGCGGCATTGTATCAGTCTGCCAAAGACCTCGCGTTCTTTGGATAGTGCTCCGAAGTGTGGTGTTGGCTTCAAGCTGGGGGGGATGCGGTTGGCTGTTGCGTAGTGGCCCGTCCTCGGAGTTTTGTTCCACTCTTTTATCCATGTTGTTTGTAGTTTATGTTTTGCATGGCATAGAGCATTCGCTCGGGAGCTTGGTTCCCATGATTGTAGCTCCACCGCTTCCTTTGCTAGTTTGTCGGCGCATTCATTGCCTTTGATATCTGTGTGGCCTGGGGACCATGCTATTTCCACCTTTCTGGCCTCGTTGGCGTCGAGCCAGTTGCATACTTTTGTGTAGAAATTGTGAGAATACATTTGGCATGCTCGTGGTTTAGGGTCGAATATCGTTTTGAGTGCTGCTGTGTTGTCTGCAAAGAAGTGGATGTGGGTTATTTCTTCATTTAGGCTTGCAAAGTTGATAGCCTGCCGGGCTCCTATCATCAGCGCTGCCATCTCCCCATCATAGACCTCGGCGTTGGTGCCTAGGCCCATTTTTGTGCTGAACACTTCCCTGCCTAGGTGGTATCCGACCATGCCGGCTCCGACACGTAGGAACTTGAGGAGTTTTCGTTTTGAGCCATCTGAATATATGATTAGGTGGTTAGGTGATTGGGATAATTCTCTTATCTTGATTTTGTGTGCTTCCGCTGCTTCTTTCTTTTCTCCTGTTTTGCCTCCAATCGATATTCATCCTTTGAAATTGTTTTGAGTTCTGTGCCATGGTGGTAGGAGGAAGTGGAATGTTTGTTCGCATTCTGCTGATGTTTGTTTTGCCAGTTCTTGTAGTCGTGTAGGTTGTTGTCGTTTTGTGGATTTGGTTGGTTTTTGGGCTGGTAGTGGTGGTGGGAGTGTCGCTCTTCTTTTGGCCCTCCATGCTCGGGGGAGTCGTTGAATTATCGGGCTGTATGTACTCAGTTTCCTGAGTCTGATTGCAGCACGTCTGTTGACGAGGTCTAGGTGAAGTCGGATCGGTGGTATTGATGCTTCTATTTCCAGTGCTTGGATGGGTGTGGTGCGGAATGCTGCGCATACGAGTCATAGCGCCCGTCTTTGAACTTTCTCGAGGTATCGTAGGTGGTTTTTGCGTCCATTCCACCAGGCTGGCGATGCATAAGTTAGTATGGGGAGTATGCATGCAATGTATAGGTGACGTAGGTGTTCGTGTGATAAGCCTCGGACTGAGTTGGCGAGCATGGTAATGCTGCCGACCGCTGCATTTGCTTTTGCTGCCACTTGTTTCATGTGGTTGTTGAATAGTAGTTTTCTGTCGAAGTATATACCCAGCCATTTGACTGAGGAGCTCGGTGTGATTGTCGTGATTGCTCCATCTTCAGGTATTGATAGAGTTGGGGCTCTGTCGTTTCAGCGTCTTGTGTAGTGCATAAGTTCACATTTTACCCGGTCAGGTGCCAGGCCTACCCGAAGTAGCCATTTGTCTGTTTTGCGGTATGCATTTTCGAGCATGAGTGTGTTTGTTTCTAGGGATTTTGATGACACGTAGAGTTTTCTGTCGTCGACAAACATGAGGAGAGTGATGGGAGTTGGCTGGTCGTGCAGTGGGAGGGAGTTACGCCATATTGTAGCTTCTTTCTCGAAGTTTTCAAGTAGTTCCGCCGTGTAGAATGCTGCGAGGATGGGTGAGATTGGGGACCCCTGGGGTATGCCGTTCTGGACTGGGAGCATTTCCCCTCTTGTACCGTCTAGGCATACCGCTGCCTGTCTCTCTGAGAGGAAGCTTGCTACCCATTTGATATAGGGGAGAGGTATGTTTTTCCTGCATAGTTCGCATATAAGACGGTTGTGGTTGACGAAGTCGAAGTAGCCTTTGATGTCGAATGTTAGTGCAGATGTGACTTTGTCATGATTCCAGGCAGCTTGGATGTCGTTTGTGAATGTGAGGATTGCGTCTGTGGTGGAACGGTTTGCTAGTCCTCCGAATTGAGATTCTGGGATGAGTGCGTGTTTTCCTGCCAGGTAGGATAGTCATCTCGCTACGATTTTTTCGAGGATCTTGCCCAGGCATTCTAGTAGGGTGATCAGCCGGTAAGCTCTTGGATTGGAATAGTCGGGCTT
>JASFDH010001952.1:0-12593 GCA_036937195.1 Nidularia pulvinata | reverse complement strand
CAACAACAACAACAACAACAATAATGATGATGATGACAACTACCATGGTGACCAATGCTGTCATATAACCCTGACACCCTGAAATTACTCCCCTACCATCACTGGAAGCACTCCACTACCTGCAAAAATGCTTGGAGCACTTGCCCTGAAATAAAGGTAATTTTTTAAAATATTTATTTGTTATTAATTACAATAAATACTATATTAATTTTGTTGTATTGTACTCCTATGATACATGATTAATAAATCATATTTATATTGTGCATGAAACTACTGAGAAATAAGAGATCATAATCTCTTGTCCAAAGTTGTGGTTAACATATGACATGTTTATTTGGCATTTTTTTAGTAAATAAAGGTTTACATCATTAAACTGGATTCCTTGATTTTTCCTTATTTTTCCTTATTTTTCCTGATTTACTCATGTTTTTCCTTATTCTTATTTTTCCTGTCTTTTCTGATTTTTCTTTATTTTTCTTTATTTTTCTGATTTAACTTCATTTTTCCTCATTTTTAATCATTTTTAATGACTTGTATTGAATTTTTGACTTAAATTTAATAGCAATAAGTGCTTTACAAATTTGGAAGGTGTAGGAATGCATCAGGAACATACCAGGAACATACCAGGAATCCACCAGAAACCAGGAATTTCCAATGATTGAACCAGGAATCCATGGGGGAGTGTGAAGTACACAAACCTTGTGTCCAAAAATGTCACCCAATAACATGTCACTTTGAAAGCCAAGGCTTCTTTATGCATATCCAACCATTTGGACCATGCATTCAATACATGGCACAGACAGTGGTTGAGGCTAAATCATGAAACAGCTTGCACTGGACAGCAGTCACATTACAACATTCCCCAAATTTGATGAGCTCAATGGCAAAGCACTCTACATGAGGAGTTATGAGCTTGGAACTGCCACCAATTTATGATTTTGAATAAAAATTTGGATTGGGTCCCTTCTCAAGTTTGTGGTGGTATGTGGAAGAGATGTTGCTGTGGTTCATGCTGAGGGTATTTGTGATGTCTTGGAATTTGTGTCCTTCATTGTGCTGCAACTGCCAGATCTGTGCTTTCTTGGTTAGAGTAGCAATAACCATTCCAAATAGCTAGAAGAAAGCTTATAATAGTTTGTTGACAGTGGCATGTGCTCATGAGTGGCTATGGATGAAAGTAGTTGAAGAAGTGGGGGTTTCTCTTCTCAATGTGTCATGACAGCTGTGTTCTCATGGTCCAATTTATTTCTGTGATGATATTTATGCTCTCTAGATTTGATATGCAGATGGAATTCTAAAAAAAAATCAGTATTTATAATTGCTGTATAAGCTATATTCTACTAGAAAAAATTTGTATTTTCATGTGCTATAGATGGTGCAAAATGGACGTGTCAAACTGCAAAGCTGCTGTTGTGACATCACGTACATTTGATCTGCCGCTACTGTTTACTATTCTCTTCATTGAATACGCAGTATTTATTGTTGCTTTAGCTGATATGAAGCATAAGGCAACTAACTCTTGCATCATTATAGGAATTTCATGTGATGGAACTATCCTTCAACCTTGATACTCTAATTCTTCCAGGGATTAGTATAATGTTTTAATTTGTTTCAACCTCTCTTCTCACCTTCATATACCACAATTATAATGATGCACCAGTTGCTTAGTGGTGTGCTATGTCAAGTTAGGTTCTAGGACAACAATGGGCTGTTTTTAAAACTTAAGGCTTGGCAAAGAATTTGACATTATTGACCTGTTTTAATACAACACTGATTCTCGTATCTGTGGACCCTCATTTTTGAGTTAGTTTATCTACTATGTCATGTAAAATATCTCATTTTATTTTACTTATGAACTACCATCGCGCTGAAATTTGCCAATCTGTTGTTGGACCCAGGTGCTGAGAATTGTGGAATATTGATCGCCAATTTGACCAAATACAGGAACAAATAGCTTACGAATATCGGTAACCACTTTTTGACTTAATTCCATCACGCGCTTTTTCATCGCTCCTGGAAGCATCGCGCCCTCGACACCAAGAAGATATGCGACCAGCCCGGAAACATGAGCACACGCCTAGAAGGAATGTTTTTGATTTTAATTTTAAAAATACTGCTTGATTGAAGTGTGCCTACCATAGAAGTTCCAGATCTAAGGTCTATCTCCTGAGGGTTGCTCGTACCATCATGCTGCCAATTGACAGTAGCGCTGGTAATAAAGACTCCAGGCGCATAGACATCAACAAGGGATCCCTGGTTTGAAAACCAAGCCCGGGAATCCGTAAAGGTTGTAGCGCCGACAGTAATAGCTTTTTCAACACGGGCTGGACTACGAGCCTGGGCATCAATGTCCGTATTACCGGCCGCGACGACGACGTGGGTTCCTCTGCCTATCAGCTGACCAGTGATAAGCTCTTAATAGATATACTTTAAACGAAGCTTAAGCACTTACACTTTCTACAGCCTCGTCTATTGCTGTTGAGCTGGGTGACCCGATACTCAAATTCACAACGCTGGTATTCCACCGGTTATTCTTCTTCAAATTTTCAGCTACACGGTTCAAGCCATTTATTCTAGAATTATGTTCAGGGAAATACAGTATGTATTTCATGGGCAATACTTACAGGTCTGAAATGAGAATCGTCCTATAGCAAGCATTAAATCCTTTGATGAAGCCAGCTCAGTAGAACCCCAAAACTTACTGGTTACTATTCATTATCCTCGCGGATATGAGTTTACAATCTTTAGCAACCCCGAACCGTGTGCCGCCAATAGTTCCCCTGCAACTGATTAACATAAATATGAGTAAGAAGAAGGAAAAGACCCACGCGCAGTGAGTTCCATGACCATGGTCGTCACGCTACATCATGGCTCAAGGAATTAATTGCACTGATCAAATAAACATATCTCCAGAACGCTTACACGGACCCATTTAACGTCTGTTTGCAAATGTGTTACCCTACTAGTCCCATTTATGTCTAGAAATTCAAACTGAATCAGGTATGAGCAAGAGTCATGAGAATCGGAAGATATTGCACCTACATGTTGATCATGAATTCCTGCAATTTTTCTTGTGTTTTAGTGCAATAAACTTTAGAGGTAGATTAGAAGGTCACCAGTATCTGTTATGTATCAGCTGAGGTGTAAAACATCTGAGAGACTTAGATGAGGCATACCTACAACGTAGACGTCAACGTCAACTTGCTTATTAGACTGATAGCAATATGTAAAGTCGCATCTCATCGCATTTGACCTATCCAGCGGATTCTCTTTGCTAAGTCGAGAAATTCCCCATGGTGAATTGTGTCTATGAAGGTTGTATCAGTAATTTCATATAAAAAATGGAATGCAAATAATCACTGTATATCTTGTGTACGGATGAATCCGTCCTCGCAGACGAGCTTCACGTCGTTCAAAGAAAGAATATGGCTCAATTGATGCTCGGATATTTTTCCTATAGACCTTTCAGATTTCATATTGGACATGAAAAAGAATACAAACCAGCACAGGCGTTAAGAGACTCTAAATGAAGGAAACACATGACTTCCGTCATATTAAACCGACAAATGCTATTTATCATTTCACGTGTGGTATTTGGATTAAATAGCACGATATAACTGTCCTTCGTCTTTGGCCCCTGGAATCTCTCAAGCTTGTCGAGTGGTAGGGATTGGGACATATTGTCGAAGGTACGATGGTATTATCAGCAGTTGCCATTCATCTCAAGGTGATATTTCTACGTATGCCGGTCAGAAGTAAGATCCCATCAGCCTGGGTAAAACTCTGAATTAGACGTCGTTTGAATTTTACATAGCTTCTCAAGCTGAATTTACATGCGGTATACAGCCCCAACGTTGCATTTGCATATACAGTAGTGTGGTAATTGCCCTTCAAACAAGCTCTCAAACGATCTGCAAGGTACAGAAACGGGAGAAGACGTACGAATAAACATATCACAGTATAGCACATGTTATAGTACAATTGGTTGGCTATTAAAAGAGTGATAGCAATATGCCATTTGGAAATTTCTGGTGGGGCATAGGTGGGACCATGCCAAATGTAGGCACAAGTGTTTTCACGCAGTTCCTTTGAGATAGTAATCACTACGATAGTAAAGGAAATCTTGGAACAAAATGCTGGCATACGTGCAGAACACAACATCGAGAAGCCCTCAGACCATATGATCGCTTATTGTATGATAAGGATAGATACAGGCTTTCACGCGGAACAGAGCCGGGCTCTTTAGGCTAATAATGGAGTATTTCACGTTGATAACTCTTCACCGATGATAAATCGTGCCACCCAAATTGCCTTCCATTGACCCGCACTGCAACTAGAACTCGCCGAGCTACCAGATAATGATCAGTACCTTTAACGCTGCACTGTACAACAACCTTCACTCTACCGAAGGCGCCGATAGACTATTCACAAACAGCAGCAACATTCTTTCAAAGCTCGCAAAACTATTCACGAGAGGAAAATCAACAATTAGGTGTTTGTCTTATGCATTATCGCTATGTGTCGGAAGGAGCAAGGATGTGAAGAGAAGTATTTCTTAGCCCGAGCGGCATATGAAGGACAATGCTTCCCAGAGCTCTGGTTAGCCTCCGGCGAAGCATACAAATTCAATCGAGATCCAACCATTTTACTGTCGCGAGAATTATTCCGGGAGTTCCGCCAAATCATCGGCGAAATCTTGGGAGTCATTTATATTCGTAGCGAAGAAAAGGGTGGTGTAGCACTAGAGAGGACCAAAGATCGAAGAAATATCGTTGCAATCGTCCCATATCGTATCCCAAGGCTTACGATTACGGTGGCTTGGCTCCCGGGACGGTCACAAAACAATGATGTCGCTCAGTAAGTGACGCTTTAGGAATGCTCCAGCTGCGTGGTTGAGGCGGGGCTGCCATGTTTGTGGGTAGCTGACTCCTGATATGGAGTTAGCTACCTTATGTAACCCTGCCCGAAGGTCACCTTACATAACCATAGCTAACTTCCGAATATAGAGTTAGCTACCTTCCTAATGAAGAGTTAGCTACCCTTACCTAACGATATCAAGTGACCAATAGGAATTTGCTGTCCTTGATTGGTTGTTGTTTCTCATAGCTACCGTGGTGATCAAAAGTATTGCACAGGTGTTCACAGACATGAATCTCAACAACTTAATTACTCAAATCTCATTCTGTAACTTGATACTTGTAGTGTAGCTTCTTTTGTTGAGGTTGATGAATTAAAAATTATAAAATGTTGAAATCTCCATCTCAGAGATAGTGAATACCAAAAATATGATTTTCATGTCTCCAAGAAAACATCAAACATATCTGAAAATATTTGTGGGAATAGTTCTAAATAATAAGAAGAATATATATTTTGAATGACTGCAATCAATAGGCAGGTCCTTGAGCTACAGGGCCCACAAAATGTGATTTTAGTGTAAATATGCATTTCATAGCAGCATATCCTCCTTGCACAATATTCAGATCCTCATGACAGCCACAGCCAGCCCAGATAAACACTTTATTACTCCTTTTACCTGATCTGACAGCATCTCATATGCATATTTATCCAATTTTTTCACCAGTTTTTCCATCATAGCAGCAAAACGATTACTTTTTTGTTGCTCTGGCAAGTCAACCCATTTTTCTTTTCTTCATTGATCTTAATGAGCTGTTCTTTGGCTGAAAGGAAATGAGGGAGCAGCACTTCATTTGTATGATATAAAATTTTCTGTTCACCTAGATTCTGACGATTAGCTTCCATTTTCTTTTTTCCATTAGGCAAGCATCTTTCTTCTCCTTTACATGGTGATCAGATTAGATTACAGCAAGCTTCATAAGAATTTCTACCACTCAAAGCAAATTCCCAGTTCTTCTGCCAAAAGGACTGCAGTTGTAAATATCCACAGTGTTGTCTAGAAGCTTATCCCAGTCCTGCATAGATTCTTCACCACTACCATCAAAAGAAGACTCAATGCCTAGAAAATGAGTGAAATGCTTTTTATTCCCTGTAGATTCACTGTAGTTCTCAGCTTTAAGATTTACATGCCATGAATTATAATTCACACTACAATGAGAGGTTCCATCAGCACTGAAGGTCATACCTAAATAAAAACTAGAATTTAGCATCATGATAGGATGTAAATGACAATAATTTATCACTCTCAGTATTCTGCATCTCATATCCTAATTATATTTGTGCTGCAAAATAACCTTCAACAATAATCCAGGAAACAGTAATTCTATGGATGTTTCTAATTGTAGTGATCCCTGGCATTCTCCAGAACTGCACAGATAACTTGACCAACACAGTCCCTGCTACATCCAGCTTTCACAAGTAGACAAACCAGATTATGAGTTGACTCAGTATATACTCCCTTGTGAAGTAAATGAGAACAGACTTCTGCTTTATACCCTACTCCTTGGCTTTTGCAACTGCATGTTCATGCTGTGAAGTAGCACAATGTCAACATTTATTGAGCTTTGCTACTGATGCCTGGGACACTTTTAGTTTCACCCCAGAAAGATGTAGCTTATTTCTATAGTTCTTCATATCAGCTTTGGAGTGCTCCAAGCATTGTGACAATTCACTTCTGAGACTAGTGTTCTCTTTTCCAGCTGAAAGAGTGAACTTACAGCTTTTGAAGCATTTCTTGATTCTTCTTTTATTTCTTTAGATTTGTTGACATCTGGAGCTTGCAAAAGAGTAATCTGTTCATCCAAAATATCCTTGCAAGTCAGGCCATGCTGACATGCCTGCCTTTCTGCACATAGCTTCTTGTAGAGTTCTTTTGAATGCAGTCTAGGCTCCCTAATCTCAGAGGACATTTTTGCAGTGGATGTTAATGCCTTTTCCAGCATAGAGGATAATGTCAAGCATGCTGTAGTCTTTGTCTCTAGTGCTAGTTCTAATCCTAGAACCTTTTTTGAGCATCAGATACAGTACATTCCAACTTCAATTTTTCTTGTTGGGCTCCATATAAGGCAGATTCCAGTTCCAGATTTTTCTGCTGGGCTTTACATAGGGCAGATTGCTACTCCAATATTTTATTCTGTGCTTCAGATAAAGCAGACTCCAGTTTCAAATTTACTTCTTGAGCTTCAGACAGCCTCTTCTCAGATTTATCAGGGAGCTCTTACAAAGAAGTCTGAGAATATTCTCTAGCCTGAGCCAGTTGGTTTCTCCTGTTAATAGATGCTTTTGAAAGTCTGGGCATCCGATTCCCTTGGTATCACTTGCTGATTAGCTAAGATGAATTTAAAATAGCCAAGATTGCTTGATTAATGACATCAGATGAACTCAAAGTGCATTTATATGTGATATTTACCTCTTTAGCAACAAATTTACAGGTATATAGAGATATTTGGTGTCATACAGCTGAAAGATATGAAGTAAGGGCAGGTATCAAGTGGGGGGTAAGAGCAAGAGTGTCAGACACACAAACAATACACGTAATAGTACAGAGTTGAAATTGTCCAATGACACAGAGAGAGGAGAGCATAGAGGAGTAAGAATGAGCACTTTATTGCTAGCAGAGATACAACCAGCTCAAGACTGGAGTTCTGAGTACAAACAATGTAACTAAATACTACCCAACTCATGTACTATGCATGTACTACTCATGGCCTGTGCATTTAAGTAACAATCAATCATAAAAAGAATGTAGCCTTGTGTTGTTCTCATGGGCACAGTCACCTCATGGCATCCATGCAGTGTCCACATGCTGTCTCCAAGATTAGATATTTCTGTGATAAATCCAAAAGATAAGATAAGATAATGATGAATGCCAAAAGAAAAGGCAAATTCATGACAAAGAGCAAGATTCAACATGAGGCAGCCATGAGTTGAAAAGATTGATGAAGTCTGTAGAGTAGAATGAAAATAAACTTGTTTTACTGCCCTACAGACTGGTCACTACCTCTTAAGTTTGTTGGGGGCAAGTCTGAACTTAAATTGTATTTTAAAATGTGATACAAAATGCACAAAGTAATATAAAGTGATATCAGACACTATGCTAGCTAGAACAGTGAATGGTCTTCCTTTTCACTTATCTAGCTATAACTCTTTGAGATGGTCTTCCTGTCTCTAGAGCTTGCAAGGTCACTTTGTTCTGAGTTTAGATAGGCTTCCTTTCAAATATAAATCTCTTAAATCTGCAAGGGTGGTCTTCCTTCCCTCATAGATGCTAATGGTCTCTCTAAAAACTAGATAGGGATGGTCTTGCTTTCCCTCTTTAATTCCCCAAAGCACAGTGGTCTTCCTTCTGTCTTTGGGTGAAGATTCTAGGAGATGGTCTTCCTTTTTCCTGAAATTGCACTTTTTACTAACTAAGCCAAAAGGGAAGGTCTTCCTGTCCCCTAGACTTCACAAATTACTAACACAGTTCTAGGACTTAGTCTTTGGTCTCATCATATGATATTCAGTTCATCACTCTCTTAGATTAGGGTATAAGGTGGTTTTCTCTCTCAAATTGCTAACTCTAGCTAGCACTTCTGACTTTGAAACCAAACCAGAATCTGCTTGTAACTCTGACTTAGCATTGCTGGAGCTGATGAGCTTGTCACTGCAGATTGCATTGTGAGAGAATGGGGGTGAAATCCCTGTTGCTTTCCTCATCCGTCATCCTTGAGCTTTTATGTCATTCAGGATGACTATTCTTAGCTTATTTCTTGGCTCAGTTTTTGGTTTGCTCATATTTCAGGCATCAATCACATGTGTATTTGTATTTATTCCCTAGGAAGGTGTCTCACCAGTGAAGTGCTGCTCAACATGGACCAAGTGAACCTAAAGGTCTGGGTGAATCTAAATCTCTAAACACACCACAAAACCTCTAAAAACACTCAGACTATGTTGAATTACACACAAGTTCATGGGGGCAAGAATCAATTCTTCTCAGAAGAGTATCAAATCAAATTTGTACTCAGAAGACAAAGTCTTTAAGTCAAGTTTCAACTCCAAGAGCTTTCTGACTTCAAATAGTGTTTACAATGTACAGGGATAACTTATGAGACAACTGTGGTCTTCTGTCATGAACAAGCTTTCCAGGAAATAGGCTAAAGTTCTGGACAGATAGGATACATGTGGTGATCAGGGAGAGACACTAGAGACTCTAGGAATATCTCTGGGAAACATGTTTGAGCACTACCAAAGGAAAGAGTCAAGATGGGCAACAGCTTCAGCTTATGTGCTGCACCTCCTTCATTCCTAATGCCCAATTTACAGGATAATGGTGAGTGATATGATCCAGGTATATTGACGACTAATGCTCAACTTCCTGACCAAAGACTTGGTCAGGAGGGATCTCCAGAGACCAGAGATCTTGTTGAGCACAAAGTACAACAACAAGAAGAGATTATCAGGCAGAGATGAGTGAGGATGATTTAGAGGTAGCTTAACCACAGAGTAGAAGTGGAGAGACTAATAAAATTAACAAACTGAAGTACTATGATACATTTAAAGTACTTAAATACTACAAAGTCTAAGTAACCAGAGTAAATAAATAGAGCACTATAATCATACTAGTGCAATGGAGAAGTAAGTGGGTTAAGAGAGAGCATATGATGAGGACTACAGAATATAAATTGAATGTTAATGCATCAGGATTGATTGTAAACAGTCCAGAGATGATGCATGCTATGTCATATAGGGATATGACATCTTCTTTCAGTTGCTACACAAAAGTCTCAACTTCTCTCAACAATCTTAGTGAGATCTGTTCTTATAAATAAATCTACTTAAGTCCAAGCTAATAGACTTCAGCAGACACTCTGGAAGTGGTCTTCCTTCAACCAGAACTTTCAGATAATGCAAGGGTCTTCCAAGCAAGCACAATCCAACAGTACAAGTCACCCAGAGGTCTTCCAGCAAAGATGGACTTATAAAATATTTTTCTCTTCAAAAACTCAGTCTTCCACAGTTCAGGAGAGTGCCAAAGAGGTGGTTTTCCTTTCTCTAAGACTTAGAACAAAATACTTTGAACTCAGAACTCAAGAAAGGTGGTCTTCCAACCCTTTCTGAAGCAATTACTCAATTCAAACTTAGAGTTGTCAAAGACAAACTTCAAAATTCTTATTTTCCTGAGAAACAAACTCTAAATAATCCACACAATGCTACACTTTCTATGTGAAGGCACTAGAGCTAGAGGGCAATTCCTCCTTTGCCCAGTAGCCTTTCTAACTACTTAAATACAAAATTTCTGAACCATATATAGAAACAATCCAAAAGGAATAACATATGAGCCATGTGCATATAAGCTTTAAATAAATATTACAAATTCCTGGGACTATCAGTGGAGGCCTCCAGGTGCTTAGTTATCCTTCTTTGCTATTTCTGTAAGGCTGCAAGCATGTGCAACTGTCTTATTTATTTTATAGAACTGTTTTTGCAGTTGTTTTCTTATTTCTCTGTCTAGAACTTGACAGATCCGAAATTCACTATAAATGTATCATTAATGCCTGCCAAACATCCTAACAATCATTTGTGACATCTCTATTCATAGTTTCTGATTTTTCCGAATTTTTACTCTGCCTAAAACAGCTTGTTCTCAGGGAGCAGAGTAAAGCATCTCTGTCCATATATTAATAGCTATGGACCATTTATAGCATCTGTACTTGGAATTGCATACAGAGATATAGACATCCTTCTGTAAAATGCAGTTTTGATGCTAATATTATGATCATTTCAGTTTCTGAATTGTTCTTATTTTTCCTTAATATCTCTGTTGTTACTTCATTTTTAAATACTGTGTAATAGTACTCAAATGAATTTTCTTTATCATGTACTGGGTTTTCATTGTTTTAATCACAGAATAATCATTTTCTATGTTCAAGCCTTGTAATAGCAACTCAGGCTATTGGCTTTCAAGTGGTTATCATTATTCTATACTTGTTTAGCTACTTGGTATCGCTTTTCAGGTAGATATTGAATTTTCCATCTGTTTCTGTATTTATCTCTAGTTTCAGAAGTGATCTGAGAATTGGCATGGGTATTATTTATTTCCCCATTGGTTGCTTTCCCTTTGAATGGTTATTATGATTGATATGCCAATAGTAATCTTTATTTGGTCGTTTTCAGACCACCAAACATGTTAATATGGATTTCTTCTCCAGTATCAACTACTTCTGGGTCCTAGGCACTTTGGTATAACCAATCTCAGGTACTTTTGCAAAGCTGGCAGCCCAGGGCTCAACTCCAGCTCTCCAGTCTTTACTATAATGAGTGCTTTTAGTATTGTAACCAATTATATTTGCACAAAACAGTGGTGGCTGCACATATGCCATATTACCAGTGCCTTTCTCCTCTATTTTGCTCTCTTCTTCAGAGCCTAGCTACATATCTCATGTTGTTTATGTCTCTCTCATCTTTCATTCATGTCTATAGGGTTTATTATGTAGCATAGGTCTGCATGTCTCATTTACTATTATGTTATGTTCTACTTGCATATGATTATCCATATGTTTTTCTTTTGTGTGACGTTCTCCTATGTTTCTTATTCTTTCATTGTGTGTGGCTGTTAGGGCTCATGTCTGAAGCCAAACAAACACCACCATCACTTTGGTTTGGCTGCACTATAGCTGCACTCAGTTACAGCTTAGCCATGTCAGTCCCCTTAGGTACCAAACAACAGTGCTATTTTCAGCACTGCTGTGCTTCACATTTTCCTTCATTCTAGCCAGCCCATTTTCTCTAGTACTTAGGGCTTTGTTATTGTACTTTATCCTGTCATTGCTAGCTGTCTTTGCTAATATCATAATTTAGATGCTGATATGTGGCTTTCTCTTAGTGTTTAGGTGTAGATCTGCCTAGGGTGTATCACTACATAGAGGTTGAATGTTGAAGACAATAAAATGATGAAAGGTTGATGAGGATATAAAAATGAGTTACTTCAAATGAAAGGGAGTGTAATAGAAAGGAAATATGATATTGAGGTATAAGCCAAATAATAAATGTTAGGTGTGTTAATAAAACACCAACTCAGATGAGCTTGAAATAATAGCACTGATGCTCAAAGGTAAAGGGCTATTGTGTTCATATATTGCAAGGATAAATGGAATTGCAATTGAGGTGAGTCATCAGTTAGTTATCTATTTTTTGCAAAGTCCCTATTGATGATGGTACTTAGCAATATGCAAGAGTATCAAGAGGTGAGTCAATTATTCCAGTGTGCTGCATTTATGGGATTAATTTCCCCATACTCACACTGAGGTTCTCTCTCACAGATGGATGTGAGTTGTAGAGGTGAATGGGAAACCATAGTGGTAAGCTGTATTTTACACTCCCCCATGTGTGTATGTCCACTGTATGTACACTGTATATAGAATAACCATGCAAAATTTCCAAAAATAGATTTTGAGCTGAAAATATTAGCCATTGTCTGGGTGATGCTATATATAGTAAAATTATATCATAAAACTTTTTAAATATTGATTCTTTTATCAGCTATTTTTAGCATGAGACTGATACACCCTAGGCAGGTCTACACCTAAATACTAAGGAAAAACCACATATCAACATCTAAATAATGATATCAGTGAAAACAACTAGCTATGACAGGACAGAGTACAATAACATAGTCCTAATTACTGGAGAAATGGACT
>JASFDH010001951.1:0-12597 GCA_036937195.1 Nidularia pulvinata | reverse complement strand
CTCCGGGCTTTACTGATCTAGTGTTTGTAGAAATAAATGCTTTCGTTCTATTCCTCGTCGCCATGCTATGATATGCTCTCCCTACCTATATGGCATGTGTTACGTATGCGCTATGAAGCACTTTATCTCTCGTCTCATGGAATATCCTGGGTATATCTGCATTTGTGCGTACCAGACATGTAGATTCATACGGCTTGGCTTCGGCGTGTCATAGGGGAAATCTGAGTTTACCAAAGAGACATCCTTGTGGTTCCTAACGGTTTTACTAATCTATATTCAGGGTGACATTGTGCCATGGGCAATAGCAGTGCGCATCACATCCATATCCGAGCCAATGCCGCACCTAGGCTAACTATTGAGAATTGCTGTTAGCAGTCCGCCTTTCCGCGTTTGAGGCTGCTTTCCGTAGACCTTCCCCGTCCTCAAGTGTCACATTGCATGTCAGTGTCTCGGTTTCCTCGCCTTATCAATGTGACTGTCTCAGCGATCGAGGCTCCCTATAAAAATAAAAATTCTGCATATCGCCCCTTTAACCACCTTTTTTCGTATCCCGAAGATGTACTTTGAGCTTTGCAATATGTCCCTTATGCAAGTGCTATCCACCGCTAACAATACCAGCCATGCTCACACTCATCATCTCCCCGGCTACACTCTCCATCTCCGCAACCGAACCCAACTTCCTGCGCTCGCTCAACACTAGGCGGTCTGCTGAACTTAACGCGCACACTCGAGCACTCATCGACTACTGCATCGGCAACCCATTTAACGCCCTACAAGGCAAAGCCGGTGTCTGTTGCTGGTACCTCAACGTCCTCGACTGCACCCCCGTGGACTACTCTTGCAACTATCACTCCCTCACCGATTTCATTCGCAATGTTCTCGCGAACACTAGCTTGCACTCGTCCGTCCTCACTGGCGTGACGCCGCTCCTTGACCGCTCCGCACAGCTGCTAATCGGCCACCCCCATTAACTACCCCAGCAGACACTGGCTCTTCCTCACCGCATTCATGACCGCTGCGCGGCAGCATGCGTACCACGACTGGTGCATCTACGACATGGACTTTTGGGTGCGCATCTCGTCATTCCCGGCGAGGAAGGCCCACGATATGTTCCGGAATTTCCGCGAGTATGTTGCGGTGCGTAGTTGGCCGCTACATCCCAGCCATGAAGTATCTCGCGAGCGCAGGACGACGCTGAGGTCGCAGAATGTTCGCCCCGGTCCCCCAGCCTCCAGATCTCGGCGACGCCTGTAGACAATGGCAGCGCCGCAGGTGGGCCTTTCACCGTCCAAACGGTGGATGATCATAAGTTTCGATTGTCAGCCATTACCTCTACAGACACAAGCAACTACTAGAATTCGTTACAAAATATATACAGTACGTACAGCAGGATATGATATTTACAAGGTATGGATAGCTTCATTAACATTCAAACATGCATCCCAGTTAGATGTCTTTACATCTTTACGCGTTTTGTCACCCTGGGTCCAACTTGCACCAAACCCATTGCCCGACCGTTCCTGTCTACTTGAATAGGGAAGGATGCACCGAAGGGGCGCTTCGCCGGTACGTTCTCCTTCGTATTCTGGATGCTACCGTTATGCACGCCGCCGTTCTGTATCGAGCCGAATCTAGGAGCGGGCATAGCTTGGAAATCGAAGTGAAAAGCACTCCCGGCCGTGGAGACACTAGCTCGAGAACGTTGAGTTGTCTGAGTTCCCAAGTTTACCATGCCCAGTGGCGTCTATGGAGGGCTCATCAACTGAGCGATGGCCTAGTGTAGGGTAGAGTACGCACCTGATTCACTTCATAGTCGAGTTCGGAAAGATGGGCTTGCAAAACAACCTCCTTCTCCGCCTTCTCCTTGACCTCCCTCTTCAGCGTTCTTATCGTGTCCTTCAGTTTACCGTCCTGCGAAAGGAAGCTAATAAGCATCGGAGATGAATGACCATTGAGGAAACATACCGAGGTCATGAAGTTGCGTAGTTTGGCTCTAAGTTCCCGTCGCTCATCCTTCCACTCCAGCTCCAGCTGTTGATACGCCTTGTTCGTCTCTGAGACCCTCAGAAGTTCGTCCTTAGCTGTCTCTGCTAATACCAAAGCCTGCTCTCTGTCGTGCTCCGCTGCCACTAGCTGTTTCCGTAAATCCTCGACCTCCTTTTCCAAGGACTGAGTTTTCCTGACTTGGACTTTGAGCTCGTTGCGTTTGTCTCGACTTTCTCTAAGTTGCTCTCGTAGCAAAGCGAGCTGCTCTTTTTGTTGTTCGACCGTCTTGAATACTGGTGTTACACGTTCTTTAAAGTTTTCTATTGCAAGTAACAGAGCTCCCTAAAAGCATGTAAGAACAAACGACTGGGAAGACTGGATTCCGATCGTACCATCTTGTCCGCGTCACGTTCAACGTATTCTGCAGCCTTTGCGATCTTTTCTCCAGCCTTGATTACACTAACGATCTTGCAGTTTTCATCCATCTGATCGAGCTTTTGAATGACATTGTCAGTGAAAGAAACCTTAGTGTCCACAAGCGTGATGTATATTTTCTTCGCGTCGTTGCTCGTAAACTTGACCTTGCAATATGGACATGGTTGACGTGTCCTGGGGAGGAACAGCTTCGGAATGCAACTAGCACAATAGCAGTGACCTGCATAAATCCAGTGTTTGCTTTCAATCTCCAATCTCCATGGCCATGAAGATCTCAACGTACCGCATGGTAAAACACGAAAGTTCTCCATCGGCTGGTCATCTGCACATATGTTGCAACACGCTACAGCCATAGAGGATGTAAAATCCAGGTATTTATAAATGAAAGCGCGCTGGATGGCCAGTAGACAGCGCAGAGAACGGGGCTATGTTTGAAATCGCGGCAAACTGTGATGGTTGAGTGTGAATGAGTGCCGAACGCGTCGAGCGCGTTGTTTGGCTTTGGCACGTGGTTATCACAGTTCAGTCCGGGCCGAACAAGGGCCGGAACAAAGTTCCATTGAGCTTGGCTCAATGGAACCAAACGCCAATGTCAGCTTCAGATCTTGGAGAGAACCTACCAGAATCAGTGAGAGATTGCTCAATCACGAAAAGTCAGTATTTTCCTCAATAAGTAGTGTGCCGTATAATATCTATCATGTACATGGTTATTAGCTACATCATGGATCTAGAGTGAAATAACAAGGTGTATCCTTGTAGTCCCTTGGACTATCCCTTCATTTAGATCCAGCAAAGAATCTCACGCCATCTCCATCTGCAGCCCCAATGAGCTGTGCCCTGCCGTTTTTGCCTAGGAGCGTTATCGCTTTCCGCAGCAGAGGGATAGGTATGTTCGACAACGGAGACTCTATCGGGGGGTCGGTTATATCATAGAACGTCATGATGGTGTTGAGTTGTCCACTGGAGGTTACCTGAACAGAAATTAAGCGGTAAAACGTGAATTTTATGAACTCTGCTCACCCATTCATGAAGAACCTCCGCCCACTCCTCTGGCAAGCGCCAATACAGCAGCACAGTTCGCGTTTGCTTTAGCGGCTCGTATATAGCCACATTCTTGGCTACCATGGAAGATAAAATAGTTGATAGATATGAAGGCATTACTCTACCTACGACGCCAGAAGAGGTGTTAATGACACTCTGAGATGCGTAAGACAATACTGCGTACGATTAATCCGCTCGTTCCTTAACACCTCGTCCCATTCGTTCCCAGGAATTTCGGCATCTTCTATACGCAAAAAGAACAGTCTACGATGTCGCGCATATCCCAAGATCAGGCGTATCCATTGCTCGTTCACGATAGCCTGTGTATTCGGATTCGGCTGCTCACTGTGGTGCCGATCGGTCAGCTTCTATGTGTAGTGCGATTGAAAAAGATTACAGACGTGAAAAATGGCGGCGCAGAGTGTATTGAGGGCAATAAGAATCCTGGAATATGTGTAAATTACTACCCAAGCAAGATCGGAGAAAGGGAACGAACCCGTAGTCGTCGTGTGTGTTGAGAGAGCCATTCCGAGCTTACAGGGTGTGAACTCCGCCACGGCACCTGGCGCTGTTGTAACTTATCTGCTTTCGGCGATCAAATTCCTTCAAGCTCAATTTGTTTCAGAAATGTTCAAAATCCTCAAGCTCGGGATCATGCTCTCTGGCAATGTAGAATCTCTGGCGACTATGAATTGCTCTTCATGACTGTTCTTATGTGCTTTGTGGCTCTCTCTTTACATCTTTTGCATGGCTAGTACTCTTGAGGCAGAACTGCATTTTCAAGTGGAGAAACTTGGCAAGAAACGTTCCAGCCATCTTGGGGGTACCTTCTCCACATGTCATCATCGGGAGGGTATGAACTCGTGCCTCTCATATCCTGTGGCACATTGGCTTCTTACAGTTTCTCCGTTTCTCATGAGGTTTAGGCAGCCTCAAGCTAGCTCCTGAAGCGCATTCCCAGCTTTTCCGGGCGGCGCTACGGACCGTTACACCTTATTCACCCCTTCACTTATCCGCCATAGAAGACTCTTTCACGTCAGCTGCTCTCCGTGTCAACGCTCATCCTCGGGAAATGTGCCCAATAATGATATACCGTGCTTGGATCCCACTATAAAGCTCGTGAAACGTGTCATTCAGTACATTCTAGCTGATCATTATGGTGCTCTACTGGTTCAGAACATTGCTCTATGTCTTATGGATGTGCTCAGCCGCCTTCTGTTTGCATAGCTTCGAACGTAGAAATTCTACTGGATTAACGGATGCAGTTACCTGGGACTCCCATTCCCTCTTTATTAATGGCCAGCGCATTTTTATCCTCTCTGCAGAAATTCATCCCTGGAGGCTTCCTGGGAACCCGGACTTATGGGCGGATATATTTCAGAAAGTCAAAGCAAACGGCTTCAACACTGTCTCGTTCTACGTTAACTGGGCTGTTCATTTCCCTACCCCGACTACCAACAATAGCCAGGGAGATTTCGAGCCAGGGACATACAGAGATATTCAGAGATTTATTGATGAAGGGAAGAAAGCTGGTCTGTGGATGATTGCACGGTAAGAACGCTCGCCAGAATTATGTTTTTCCATTGTTAACACCATTGGATGGTCAGACCGGGACCATACATAAGTAAGTGAGACCTGACTTACATCACTGATCATTTTCCGGGACGCTCAACACATGACTCGACAGATGCCGAGACTACAGGCGGAGGCTTTCCTGGCTGGGTTGGTAATGTCGCAGGCAGTCTTCGTAACAATAACCCAAATTACACGCAAGGTATATTCATGAATGATCTTTCAATTCTATTTCCGGAGCTCATGTGATTGACGACTCAGCTTGGACTCCATATTTGACTGCTATATCTAAGATTATAGCACGAAACCAAATTACCAATGGAGGACCCAGTACGTTTCTTGTTAATGAATGTGAATCAGTACAGTCCTCAAACGTCTCTTTTATATGTAGTAATTTTAGTTCAAGCCGAGAATGAGTTCAGCGCCAGTGCTGCCAATAGCCCATACATGCAGGCTATTATTAACCTCCACAGGGCGAATGGCATAGTCATCCGTATGTGCGGTCTTCACTTATATATTATTTAGGATGATCCAATGCATTTACCTACAGCCATAACCCACAACGATCAACATTCCGGCCAAGCTGGAAATTTCTCTCCTGACCTTCCTGGAACACATGTGGACATATATTGGTGCGCTAACATTTTAGCAAATCGCTTAATGGTTTTTCTTGTTAATATTTATATTCAGTGGAGACTCGTATCCTCAAGGAGCAAATAGTTGGGCCCAAGTACAATCTATCTATTATTCGGCGCATAAGGCTGTGGCCCCTAGCAATCCACTCTGCCTTGCAGAGGTAAGAATCTGTTCTACAGCCGGCATGATTTACGTTTCAATGTATTTATTCTAGTTTGGAGGCGGCTTTCTTCTGGGATGGGGTTCCGTGGCTCGTGGTGGAACGGGTTATGAAAAATATTGTGCGTTCTATAATATTCGTTGCTTTCTCTAACTGAAGTTCTAACGAACATTAGCGAATGGACTTACTGATGCTACTTATGGTACGCTATTGGCCTTTGCGTTATCTTCAGTATAGCAGCTAATATAGCGTGAAGAGAATGTGTTCTACAAGGAAAACTAGTACGTTGCAAATAACTTGTTATATATTCCGGTGTTAACCAAATTATTCAGCGCTCAAACAGCCACTATCTTGAGTAAGTGAATCGAGAAATTAATCCAGTACTCAGCAATATTGTTGACATATTTCATTAGATATATATAGTACGTACTTTTGTCACCTCTGAGATATTCCCAATGCAAATTCACTGCTTCACTGTAAAGTGCTGTTTGGAGGAACTAATTGGGGTCAGACTCTGGAGCCAACTGTGTAAGCTAATACTATTTTATGGCAGTCTGTAACTTATCGCTCAATGTTTACAGATATTCCTCTTACGATTATGGCGGCGGTAAGAGAATTAAATCTATATCTTTAATGTAAAGGCTATATAAGTATTTTGTTCCAGGAATTAATGAGAACCGCGTAGCAGGACCGAAAATGAACGAAATGAGGCTTCAGGGTAAGTAGATTCTCACGTCGCCGCTTGCTGTCTTTCATAGCGTGTATGTAGGACTTTTCCTTCGCACTTCTCGTGACCTTCTGGGATCTGACCTTCTTGCAAATGGTACAAATTATACGACTTCGGTGCTCATCCACACTGCCGAGTTACATAACGCGATAACGGGGGCAGGTTTCTATGTCCTACGACATGATACATCTACGTACGTATCACCTCTAATGAATAGAACAATAACTCAAACTACGCATAGATCTACTGCCCTCACCACCACAAAATTGACAGTCAATACCTCTACAGGTTCTCTTTTAATTCCCAAAACGGGAGTCTTAACATTCGACGGAAGAGAGAGTAAAATCATTGTCACGGACTACGTCTTTGGCCAAGGGAAAACGAACGTTCTGTATTCAACGGCGGAGTACGTCCAATTCTCATTTCGTATTTCTTCATTGCGTAATGATTCTTATTAGAATAATGACATGGACAACGTGGGGATTTCGTAAATTCTGCTCTCACGAACTGAAATGGTTAAACTTATCGTTGTTTCAGCATTGGAAGCACAGATTATATTATTCTATATGCCCCTTCAGGCCAAACAGGGGAGACGACGTTCCAATTTACCGCGACGCCTAATTTCAATGTCTCTTCATTTTCTAATGTATCTGCCGCTTTCAACAACGGCATGCTAACCTTGAACTATGTCCTTGGCGGGTCTCAATTCATCCCAATCACTGCTGGACAACTTTCGATAGTCGTTGTGTTGATGGACAAAAGCACTGCGAATAACTGGCACGCTCCCGTTATCGCTCAGCCTGGGACATTCGGAAATTTCTTCTCAATTGGAACGAACGAGACGTAAGAGTTATTTAGCTATCTTAATTATCCAGCTCTTACATTTCCCATAGAGTTTTGATTGGAGGCCCTTATGTTGTTCGTACGGCAGCCATATTAGGAAGCACTCTTACTCTTGTGAGATGTTATGGTTGTTTCAAAATAGAACTGCATTAATTAAATTTACAGACTGGTGACCTCAATGGAACTACTACAGTGGAATACGTGGCCCCTGCATCTGTCAATGCGCTGACTTGGAATGGACAACCGGCCAGTGTCACCCAGAGCACACGTGGTTCATTCATAGCGACTCTCAGTGGTTCAAACGCTATAACACTTCCTATATTAGGGAATTGGAAAGTCTCTGGAAGGTTTGTGCGTTTCACTAATATTCAAGCTGCTTACTCATATTTCTTGCTTAGTCTGCCAGAAGCTGATCCCAATTTCGATGACTCTGGTTTCGTCACAGCAAACTTAACTACAACCAATGTATGAATCTCAATTTGAAAGTACTCCTACTAATTTTCTGTATTAGTATACGAACCTTCCGCCTTTGGCGGGCAGCGATGTATTATATTCACAACAATACGGGTACATGTGCTTTGATTTTATTAATGGTGATCTTAACTCAAGTTTGTTCTTAGATTTTATGGTGGAAATCTGGTCTTCCGGGGTCACTTCAATGCTAGTGGACAGGAGACTGCTATCAACATTACAGTTCAATCAGGATTCGCCGGAGGATACTCCGCATGGTTGAATGGAGTATTCCTCGGATCAAGTCAAGGCTCTCCTACAATTAGTATGACTACGGATTCGTGGGTTATCCCTAGTGGCGTGCTGCGTGTCGTGAAGGACAACGTTTTTGTTATTCTTCAAGGTATGTCATCGGCTATTTTCGCCTTACACGTCCTAATGCTTCGCACCCAGATCACATGGGGTAAGATTTTTGGACTACTAAAAGGCATTATAAAATTATACTGAAAGTTGCATACATCAGCATCGTGGAAACGAGCAGTACGTACTAACTGTCTTAACACATATCCCGAGATATTAAATACTTCTCCAGCTAATGGAGGCAAGGAACCTCGTGGAATTAGGGGATATTCCATCGTTGGAGGAAACACTACCTTTAGTTTTTGGAAGCTACAAGGAAATCAAGTTAGATTATTTTTCGTTGTTCTTCTCTGTGTCTAAAAGATAACATTTATTCACCCAGGGAGGTGCTGCGAATACTCCCGACACGTTCAGAGGATATCTCAATGAAGGTGGCCTATATGCTGAAAGGATTGGAGCACATCTTCCCGGCTTTCCAGATTCTAACTGGATAACTGGGACTCCACTTTCCGGCGGAGGCGTCTCTGGTGCTGGTGTTAATTTCTATCGCACGACATTTAATCTGGTCCGTTCCTTATAATTACCGTGAACCGACAATATCTAATGAGTGATTATAGTCCCTTCTAGATGGTGTAGACATGCCTATTCACCTTTCGATAACCCCCAGTGCTACAACTTCAAATTTCCGAGTTCAGATTTACTTAAATGGATGGCAAGTCGGGAAGTACATCAATAATATCGGGTAAGTTTGGGACAACCTTCTTACAACATTTCTTCATCGATTCCGTATTCATATATACCAATATATAGACCGCAAACATTGTTCGTATTGCCAGCAGGGTAAGCGCTGACACAGTTATGATTTAGCTTGCCTTTACCAAGATTGACGGGCATTGTACAGTATATTGCGGCGAAAATCTATTAATACATTAGCGCTCTCACTCTGGTCATTGGATGGATCGGGAGCTTCTATCGCAGGCCTGCAGCTTGTGTCAGACGGGACTTTCTCTACTTCTTTAGCATTCACAGATTTCGCTTCACTTGACTACGTCCAGCAACAGAGCCCCGCTCAGCAGAATCGACGCCCTGCTCCGAACTTCGTGAATCTCATGTGACTAAATATAGGTATCTCACGGTGATTTTATACATTGAAAGAATTTATACTATTCGTATGATTTATAGTAGGAAGGAATGCGAGGCGTAGTGAAGATGCGTGAGGCATGAGAGCTTCAAAAGAGAGGAAATCAGAAAGCGAAAATATTTGAAATCCTCCGCTAGCACCTCTTCACAGCTCAGGATGGTATGAAATGCAAGCGAGGAAGGTTGAAACAGAAGATACAAACCGCCTAACGACAAATAAAAAATCCTTCTAGTCACTATCACTTTGGTCTGCCAAGAAGGCCATGATACTTTTTCGCGCATTGCTCTGGATCGTGGAATCAGGAACATAAACCGACTTTGATATCAATGAGAATTATGAGTGAATTCTGAGCTTACAGGTCTTACTCTCCTGGGCGCGACGTCTTCGTCCCATTCACTCGACTCATCCTCATCCTCCTCCGGTTCGGATTCGTTTTTAATATTCGCGGCTGGCCTCGAGCTACGACTGGACCTCCCTACCACAGCTTCCTCGAATTGTTGGACCTCCTCTAAATGTCTATTTTTTAAAAAGGCGAAATAATATCCAAAATGATCAGCACCAACCTAGCTCCTTCGCCAATTCCCGCTTCTCCTTGATTGCCTTTGCTTGCTCCATGCTCATCCTGCCGGACATCCCAAGCTCGGCAAGAATCTCTCTTACTTTTTTGATCTGCGCCTTTGGAGAATCGACACCTTCAAAAACTTTTGACCAGATTTTACGGACCCCGCAGGCGGATACAAGCGACTGTTCACATGATTTGGCACTGTAAGCATGCATCGTACAAAAAGAAATGTTTGAAAAAGACAAACTTTGAGGCGTTTGATGGTTTCTTCGTCTTTGGTAAGGTTCGCAGATCCTTTTGCACTAGTTTTTTTCGCAGCCATTGACTTGAAATTCGACGTTAGCCGAAGATAAGGCAAGTAGATACACTTAGGAACACCTTTTCTTTTGCTTTCGCCTTTCCTTTGGGTTTTGGAGGCTCATCAAATAGAATAGATAATTCGCTGTCGCTCTTCTGAGAAAGGTAGAAAGGTTCAACATAGACATTATTTACAAAGAAAAACATTTTCGTTACATCTTCGACTTTGCTACTTGCAGCCTTAGGTGTAGCCGAAGGCCTCGGTTTCGCAGGAAGCTTGGGCTTAACGTCATCTTCATCGCCCTTGCTGTTGGAACTGATGGTTTTACGCCGTTTTTTAGGTGAAGAAGCAGGTTTTTTGTCTTCCTGCTTACAAATGTTGAAATTTGATTCCAACGAAGGATGGGGTATCTACTTACCGCTTTATTCTGTTCCTTAGGCTCAGACTTCTTCAGCTTAGATTCCTTGGGGAGAGACTTTGACGGTGCAGTGGGCTCATCCATTTCGACATCGGACGTAGGAACATGTTCCTAAAATAAGACAAATTAGACATTTATATTCGAACTCGAGTTACAACGAGGGAACGCACTGCTGATTTGTACTCCTTGGAATCTTTCTTCTGCCTTTTCTTTATTGCTTTTGGATTTTCTTCTTCCTTTCCATCTGCCTTTGCTATTGATTTTGGCTTCTGTACCCCTTTGACTCCTTTCGTCTGCTCAGACTTCTTCTCCGCGCTAATTCCTTCATCCAACTTCCGCTTCCTGGATAGTCGACTGAGGCCTTTCGAGCTCCCTTCAGATTCGCCACCAGAGACATCTTCCTCCTAAGTGGAGTTATCAGCTGGACCGTTTGACAAAAATCGATCCAGAATCTGCATACCACCGCCGCTGTAATCACCAACTTTAATGGTTGTTTGTACTCGGGCACATCAAGTGAGCCTGTTTCCAGAGAGAACTGACTTTCCACTTCTTGACGAACGATACGCGGCGTAAGGGAACTAAGGGTCTACATAAGCTCTGAAATATCTTGCAGAGAGCGTCAAGAAGCGCCAACTTAAGTTACACACCTGACAGTTCCTGCGCGAACGGCTCTGTGTACAATTTTCCTAGCAGCAGCCTTGAGGGTTTCGAGGTCAGGTATGTCCATGACAGTGCGTCCAGTGCCACAGATAGCCCTGAGGAGAGAAAACGTGGTCGTGTGGAGAAGTAGATGGGCGTCTGATGGCGTGAGGCTCGGGAGAAGGTGTTGATCGCTGTTGAAAGCCAACAGCAGATCCGCGTGCCGGTCACGCGATTGTGACGTGGCGCGTTATTCGCGCTCGGAAGTGTCATTTTTGGGTGGCGTGACCAATATTCTAATTCTTCTCTTCTGCCATCGAGCACAACAAAATCATTGTAAACCAAAAATTGAATTGCTGCAGAAAGAAGTCCCCATGTCAACTGATTACTAATATTAAGTACATACGTCCTTCCGTTATGATACTATTGTTTATTCAGAATGGGAAAGGGACAGGCTCTGCAAGTACATAGACCTGGGAGATGGTCATAGCACACTAATCTCTGATGAGAACTTCAGTAACTTCAATTTCCTGAAATCATGAAGGATCAACCATCTAAAATATACTATTTCTGAGGTGAATGCTTATGTATTGTGCTGAATAAAGAGTGATCCCAGAGACTTCAAATAGTCATAGTGATTGTTGTTGCAGAAGTCAAGCATGGAATTCATATCCTGAACCTCATGTTGTATTTCATATTTTCCTACAAGCAGGTTTATTTGAGATTGCAGGATATATTGGCCAGGAATGGCTATGTGGCCTAATTTAAGTAAATTCAAGAGGTCAATCTGCATCAATCTCAGTAGTTGAAACACAAACATAATTTTACCTTGAGACCTTCAATTTCAGAAGGCACCAGACTATTGATGTAATGATTGAGAATATAATCTTGTAAAAATATGAAATTTCTGTTGGACTGTAGGAAAGAGAAATTAAATAGAAAGTTAGACACAGCATGAGCAAGATATGAGGATATGTGTAGGAGATAAAGCATACCAATGAAAGCTTGGTATCAATATGTACTTTCCCCAGTGCTAAAACTTGTCCCAGAATTCATGCATAGCAATAGATGAATATAGTACAAATTTCAGTGAATTTGATTTCTGAAAAGCATAAAAGTCAAAGAACTTGATGCATACTCTTGAACATGTTGTCATATCCTGTTCCAGCCATTACTTGTCACCCACCCTGTGTCAGGGTTCACTATGTTCCTGGAATATACTTGACCCATGGAATATTCTAGAACATGGAACATTCTAGAACATGGAATATTCTAGAACATGGAATATTCTAGAACATGGAATATTCTAGAACATGGAATATTCTAGAA
>JASFDH010001950.1:0-12598 GCA_036937195.1 Nidularia pulvinata | reverse complement strand
CAGTGTTGTCGTGATCACATGCTCCGGACTATCTGCCTGATTTGGGTTGGATCTGTTTGTACAGGCACCACTATAAATAAGAATCCTGGGCTATTTTTTGGCGAAGTGGGTCTATCGATTAACAATTAGCTGTAAGAAGACTATTTTTAAACTTCTGACTCCAGGAATTTAAACTTGTTTGACATATAAGGTTGAACTTCCAGCTCAAATTGACTTCCTTCAATTGGGTTCCTTGGCTTCTCCTTGGCATCGTTCCACAGACTTTAAAATAAAATAACAGTGTGTATACAATGGCCGTTGGCATTGGCTAGAAATTGAACTGCTCTGAATTAGGAGTTCCGTCCCGTGTAGTCTGTGCCAATTTCCGTTCCTAACAATCGAAGAGAGGAAATTTCGGGTTCTATATACTGTGTCTCTCTATCAGCCCAATGAATGTTGCGCTTTTGAGCTTCTCAACGTGTGGAAGATCCGATTCATATATCCTAGATCTTAAGAAAGCAATGACGGTATCAGAGGCCAGGAAATCCAGAGCAGTGCGGTTAAAAAATATTTCGATGCTTTTCAGGGCTAGAAAGAGTTGCATACACCATATAAGGTTGTCGACGGAAATTTTTTGAGAGATTATACTAAGTGTTGCGATGCCAGAGGGTGCCCCTGTGCATTAAATAGCTTTTAGGAGGAGTTGAAACTCATTCATAGAATTTGGATCGACATCGAAAAATTGGACATCATGCAGGCCGGAATATCTTTTTTTTTCTGAACAGATCACAAGTGTTTTCGTGATTTTTGAATGCTAAGAAGGGTGTTAAGACATATAGATTCTACCAGTTCAGGATGTAATCTCAAGTGGATCCGGAGGCTCAGCGCCAATTTCTCCAGGTTCAAACACTGGCTGAGAGCCCTCCTGAAACACGGGGCTCTCCCTCCTTCCAGCTGACGTCATGCAAATTCAATGCTTTCAACTACATGAAGTAGTTTTCTCACTCGCAAGAGGCGTCCAGGTGCTTTTCTGACGGAAGCACGTAAATTAGCTAATCAGAACTGGCCTCAATGGCTATGCATTTTCACTGTAGAATATTCTTTGCAAGGAGATCGAAGAACCCCGGAGCAATGTCAATTGGCACTTCTATGTTGATATCGTACCATTTATTGTCAAAAGATAGAATGACGTCTAAGTGCCTTTCATGTATTAGTCTTCGATATAGGTAGGAAATTTTAACGGTACTTATATAGCAATGAGCTTGACCAAGATAACCATGATTAGATCTTTTCTGCGCAGTTGTTTTCGAAGGCCCTGTGTGTTTAATAGAAAGAGCAGTATGGATGGCTATCCACAGTGCAGGAGTAGCGAAAGCAATGGGTCTCCAAGAGCTGGAAATCCATCTCAAAAGATGCGGAACTTAGGTTCCTCATATATCTGCATAACTTTCCGGCAGGCAGTGAATAAAAATACTTCTGAAGATGATCGACGGACGGGTGGTATCAACGCCATATAGCCACTTAGATTGAGATGCAGAGCACGAGTAAGATCATCCAGGAAGCTTGATAACTGGGTGATTTAGCATCCATTTCCAAGAGCTTTGCCTGAGGATCGGCGAGCAGGCGCTTGATCTGATCAAATTTAGCATCGAAAGGGATGTAGTTGGCTTCGAGTTTATCAGTGGATGGAGATTCCATAAGAGCATCGACACCTTTATTAGCTCAAGCTTCTAAAGTATGATAATCGACGAACCTTGAGCAAGAACAGAGGTTTAACTCGCTAGTTCCATGAACTGAGAAGCAAAGTGAAAATGAGGCCTGGAAGTTGAAGCCAGATTATAATTATTGGCAAAACTTTCCAAGAAATCTGTTTACGTACATCATCAGAACAGCGTCGGTAGGCGATGTTGGACCGAAGGCCTCATATTCAGCATGTTCAGCGTCACCTTGATTTATGTATTACTTTTATGTAAAAACAAGCATGCACATCATCCAATCGGCCAGTGAAAGCTTCTGTCAAAATCTCTTGTGATGGATGTCAATAGATCTTATCTATGAACAGCTGAGACTACTAATTCTTCGCAGCCACTCTCTGCAACTCGAGCCGATACCGTTGATACCGCTACACGCAAAGATATCTCCGCCTCTAAAGCTACCACGAGGAAAGTTCCTGCAGAGCTTTGATTATCATGCAAATTAAGTACATCCTTAAATATGCAGGACACGATCTCGACAATATCGATGAAATTCCCATCAGGCTATAGAAAGGACGAGAAATATGACTTGAACTGGTATTCATGCGATGAGAAAAAGTACATGGAGCACGATTCGTTCTTGTTGAGTGCATTGATAGAACATGCTATCCATATATATCTTGCTTTCTCGGTCCCACAAACCATGTACAATAGATTCACGAAAGATTGAAATGCTAGGTCCTTCGAGCATCGCTCAGTCGATACTGTATCTCTCCCCAAAAACTCCTTCCTCCATGGCTTTGATTTCTGCAAACGGAATCCGATATTAATGTTTCTCAAGTTCAAAACACCAAATGAAAACGTACGCAGAGCAGCAAGTTTCGAATAGAACCGGCAGATGGCAAGGTTCCCCATTGCATACCACAGTCCCTTTACACCAAGATCCCTCCAAATCCCGTTGATCTCGCCTTCCTCATCGAGGCCCCAGATCGTCTTGCATTTGTCTGCAACTTCGTTTCCGCAAACTCTGCGGATATTCTCACGGGCGTCACCGAGTCTACGCAAGTCATTCATCAGTTTGAGAAAAGAAGCGTCAGATAGCACAGGAAGTGCAAGTAGACTATATACCCAGTCGCAAAGACCACCACATCTGCCGAGAGTTCGCTGCCGTTATCGAACTTAAGCCCGTTCTCGGTGAAAGTCTCTATTTGACTGTCGTTCTTGAGCTTGATCTTTCCATCTGCAACTAGCTTGCTGCCCCCAGTATCTAGTACGAATGAATAGCAACAGGAGTTAGATAAAGCTAAAGGAGAGCGAACAGACATACCTAGATAGTAACCCCCGGCCTTGCTCCAAGCCAATAGCGCGAATCCGGTGCCGTTGTATCCCATATTGGTCCTGAAGCCACGGGCGTGAAGAGCATCAATAATTTCCCTTTACCAGAAATCTGGTTAGAATCGTTATATGCAAATAATACGAAGAACGGCGTGCTTATCCATGTCCGCTATGATTTTCACTCTTCTCTGAGAAATGCCGATCGACATGAAGTTCGGGTATGAGGCGTTCAAACGATCGGCGACGTCCACCGGCGGGGCGCCCTCAGAGTATACACCTGGTGTTTTCATCAAAGGATTAGTAAACGAAACTGGTCACAAAGAGCAAGTAAGAGAATGGATATACCTGTCATAAGAACTTCCCATCCGTTCTTTGTACCCATGATGTACGTCGAGCTGCGTTGGAACATGGTTACGTCTGGAGAGATACGTCACTTTTCATCGATGATAAAATGAGACGAGAAAAGAACTTACCGACACCATTGTTATAATAGTCTACACATATGTCATGAGCTACGAGAAAAATGTCAGCGAATGGGGCAAGAAAAAAGTTCAAAGGGCGAGGAAGACGAAAAGTACGAACCTGAAGTACACGCTCCTACAACGACAACTTTCTTCCCCTTGTGATCCTCGGCTCGTTTATGTTCAGTCGAGTGCAGGATCTGCCCTTTGAACACGTCCTGCAACGTCACCGCCGCTCTTAAAGCTTTCCCATCCTAGCAGTATATCATGCTAGCTCACCATTCCAGGGTATTTCGGGGTGTTAGGCTCTCCGCTTCCAAAGCCCGTAGCGAATACCAGATGGTTCACTGTGAATTTTCGCTCCTTACCGTCTGGCCGTTGGATACTCACATTCCACTTTGAGGTTTTGGAGTCCCGAGTGACGGAGGTAATATTGGAAGACGTCCAGACGTTGAGTTCGAGAGACTCCGCGTATTGTTCAAGCCAATTGGCGAGCTTTGATTGATTATGAGCAGAAGTAGGATAATAAGGGAAGGGAATTGGGCGCACCTTGAGTGCAGGGGTATAAACTGGCCATGTCGACGGGAATCTAAGTCGAGTCAGAAATTAAAAGGGGAAAGGAACGAAAGGAACGTACGGGATATAGGGCATATGATCATACCCTGTAGGTAGTCAACTTCAGCCCTACACTAACGTTGAGGAGAAGGGGGAAAGGAACTTGCAGACAGGGTCATGCAGACACAATGCTTCGTACCGATTCCTCCAGTTATCTCCAATCCTGGGGTTTCTGTCCACGACCAACGCACTGACGTCCAGATACTTTAACCTAGCCGCCAGGTCCAATCCGCTCTGACCAGCGCCGATGATGAGCACCTGCGGAGTGGTGTCCAGAAACTCGACCTCTCTTCTCCTCTGCTCCTGCCAAAGTCCGTGATTAAAGTCATCGTTCCTCAGAGGCCCAACCTTCTCTGGGAAATCTTTAAGGCCCTCCAAGTTCGTATACACAAAGTGCGCCTTCCACTCGCCGTTAGACGTAGGGACGAGACGCGCGATACCTGATGCTGGTCCGGTGTCCGTGTCGAAGTCGAACATGAGGTGAACCCACGCAAGGTCGGGGAAGGGCTGCTGCAGACCAAGAAGGTCGTCCTTCAGACGGAAGTTGGTGGGATGTGCAGTGCCCAGACGGTCGACCAGGAATTGCTTAATTGAGGCTTGACCGGAGAACGTGCGGAAGTCCCATGTGAATGCCAATGTATCACGCCAGAATGAGTCGGGGGCGAAGAGGGCGACGATAGCTGCCGCATCTCCGGACGAAGCGGCGCTGGAGAACGAGGAGAACCACTCCCTTGCGACCTTCTTGTCGTCCAAGTCAGGCGCGATGGACGCGTTGAGTCGGTCGAGAGTAGGGAGGGGGATGTCTGGGATCTCAACAACCATGATGGATGATAATCTCAAGGTAATGGGGAATGGTGATAAGCAATCGATAGATCCTCGAGGGGGACTTCGGCACAATGTACCGTGGAACTTCTTTAAAGTACCGCAATTAGGAGTCGAATGTTAGGTTTGAGGATTTTTGGAACAGCTGACTGGATCACATATCAATCTATGAATGTCTCACCGGCTGATCCTGCGAAAGTACATACCTAATGATCATCGCACCTAGACGCTCCTCTTCCCACTGCTGTCATCCTTTCTGGGAATTGCAAATTACTCTATGCTGAGCGGCGGTCTTAGATGGCAGGAATATAAGTTTCATCCAAAATACGTGGTCGGGATTATGCCAACTACAGGAAGACTTTGCATCCTGTGGCGAACGAATGCTGCTATTGGAAGGATCCTTGAATTCGGGACAGGCATTCTTAATCAAGTATTCCCTCCAATTATAGATGCATTACCGCACCATTGCATAATACGTTATCACGAGAGCCTACGAAAGAATTTGTGACCGCCACTAAGTCAAATATCGATTCCTTAAGTAGCGGCAGCTGTCAATTCATCAGAAATTCGACGATAACGCATATCATCGAAAGTGTAAGCAATAACATAGCTGGGACCGTGACGCATCATATCACCGTGAGGAGGTGAGTGATTAGCCCTCGAACACTTGTGATACATGCATGAACAGCCTAATCACATTCTGAATCACTGTTGAAGTGAAGCATCTTTGTGCGTCAGTGCAGTACCTAACACCAGAGAACAATGAGACGGCGAAACAGATAATCAGGAGAGATACGTTGGCAGATAAGAATCGCCCTTTGCCTGCTTCACATGAAAACAGTCACAGAATCAAGTCTAAAGCGAATAATCAAAACGTAGACAAAAAAAGCACACCAGCGCCCATTAAGTGCTACTGTGAAAGCTGTCGCAGGAGAGAATATTAATCAGAGATTTCGAAAAGAATGCTAGATATGAAACGCACCCTTAAAATGCGAGTCGGGTATCTTATTTGCCCCAGAATGAGTTGAAAACACCAGTGGACGATGAAAGGAGGAGAAATAATAAACATAGAGCTTTCGTGCACGCAATCCCATGCTTATGACCCTGGTGAGTTGGAAGTGGTTGAAAAGGACCTGTGTCTAACCGTGATAGGATTATTGTCACGGAGATATAGAATCCATTGCTAATGATATCCCGCAAGCGTGGGCTTCCAATATCTACATTACTACTTTGTGTAAATGGAATGAATCCGAAAATGGCAAGAAAGAATCGGAATACTGTATACCTAATAACAGCCATGTAATAGCACAATCAGTGATGCCTCCGCAAATTCGACAGGGTTCCTCGCTCATCACCTGGAGCGGCGAACACCCGATCATATTAACAGTTGGACACGTCACAAAATAGCATCGACGTACCTTCGCCGTTGCCGTCCTAATGGGAATGTTGCCCAGGATCGCGCCCGCTTCCGACTGCCCTCTAGTCGTCCCATGCATTACGCTTCGAAGTCCCAAGCACTCGAGGAAGCCCTGCCTGTCGCACATATCCACCAAGTCGCTCTAACTTCCTTCTCTATATAATAGACACTGCCCGCGAGTTACTAACTGGTGTAGCTTCAGTGGCCGCATAGTTCAGTTTTGGAGTCCTCCTGAGGGCAGTAGGTAGAGATTAGAGCCCGGAGGTAGAAGCTGCGATGACTCGTAAAGCTTCAGTGGGGAGGCTCTATGGCAGCTATAAAAGAGGACTTTATCTTGGCTATTCGAGAATAGAGAGTAGAGGATGCAAGAGCAGGGAGCAAGATATCAGCCTGCCGCAACATCAGCCTCCAAATCCGTATTAGATTCACTGTTGGAATCGGCGGTGTCTTCCTCTTACTCGACACCAGGACAACTTGGTTGAAGAGACTCACTGGTGACTCCCTCTCATGCTGACGAACGTGCTTTGTCCACCATAAAACACTCTTCTGGCTCGATTTTTGAATAAAATGTCGACAATGGGGAGCTCCAACACGAACTTCGGCCATTGACGGAGGTCGGCACAAAATTCCCATCACGTGAGGAAAACTCGACGCGTACTCGACACGCTTGACACTCAAACCTTCAGTATCCTCATACCAGATCAACACATAAAAAATTCTATCCTTCCAAAATAAATACTGGGAAATTTTCTGCTACAACTCCGTTTGCATAGCGTTAATATCGGTTTTTTTTCCTGTCTTCATCAGTTATATAGCAAAAAAGGTTTCTGCGGTTTTCTCAACCTATGTAACCACGTAAACTCGATTAAAAAAACTCGAAAACTTGGATATGAGGAAACATGTACCCGAATTTCAGGAAACCCGTCACTGAATCAAGATGTAGAAATCCCGAAACATTAGAAACATATGTAAACCTATGGAAATACAACTCTGGCCATATAAGATAAACCATTACATTGATCATCATGCCCATGAATTCGTAGGCAAGGATTAGATATATTTATTTTATGCATGTTTTAATTATATTTAATTTAATTTTTCGATCAACATTTTCGGTTTCCCGGTTTTAGGGTTTCTGGTTTCCGGAAGTTCAGAAGCTAGCACGAGCCACTTAGAACCCTAAGATTATTACTGATGCTTTCTATTGAGAATCACATACATATTGTCAGAATCCATTCTATGAAGATCTTCCACAAGAATCTTCGAGCTGTGGATTTATAAAAAGACCTCTCGCCGTTCAGTTATGGGTTTATGTTTGACAAGACATCTTCTCATATCATTACTAACTGCGGTCGTTACTACATAAAAGCGTGTCCACTTGCACTTAGCTAACTGGATCATTCATCCAGGCTTCTCCAGGCTCTAATCGATACCAGAATTGATGATAAAGATGCATCTGTTATGTTCCCAAGAAACATTAAAACTCGTTTCACAGAAATGACAACAGAATTCATTGTGTACATGTATTATACGTAGAACTCCTTCACCTTTGCAAAATGACTAACAGACAATATTATCCTACTCGTCTTCACCGAATAGGTAATATCAATCTCCACTTCTCCTGAAGAACTAAGGGATGAGATCTCTAAATCCAAATCCTCGGTCTTGACATCTATACAGGCAAGGGACACGTTCCTCAGTCGTCCGACATGCATGGAGCACGGCATAGATATTCTTGACCTTAAGAATGTGACAATGGTTTCGTATGAAAAACCCGTGGATCCGTGATATTGGAATACTTCCAAAGAAGGTACGAGGCTTAATTTAGTGCCTGAGAGAGTAGACATTAGGCAGAGTAACTCCTCCGATGGAAGCGTCCTGTATATTTCCAATCGTTTGAGGGAAGTAACCAATTGGAGGCACTGTCGAAGGCCATCAAGTACAATGTCCGTGCCGGGATTTATGCGGAGTGTTTCGATGGTGAAGGGAACTGTAGAGACGGAGAGAATCACAAAAAGGCTCTTGAAGTCATCCCCTCTGCTTCCATCTCGATAATAAGCCACATGCCGCAGTGCTGGCAACCGAAGTCCCTTAAGCAGCTCGCATGCATCGCTGTCGCTGTGTTCGGAAATGGACAAGCTCTGCAAGGCGTTGAGATATAAGAGATCTGGCTTAGTACTGGATTCCGACGTTGAAGAGATCTGGAGATGTAGAACACACGTCTCCAGGTTAGGACACTGGCTTAACATGAGAATCGCTTGCTTAGCGGAAATCCCTCGTTCTTCGCCGAAAGACGATCCCTGCAGGGAGAGCTCCGTAACCTGCCGCCAACGAATGGGGGCAGCAGACAGGTTCCCGATTCAGTTCAATGAAATGCGCTGCAGTTTCGGCGCTCGGAAGAAACCAATAAGATAGTTTTCGGAAGGCGAAAGAACATGGCTAGCAGAAAAACACAAATTGAAGCGCTCCAACTCCAGCAGATTATCCTCAGAGATCTCCGAGAATATGGAAGCGACTGAAGGAGTTATATCCAACTCTATTTCGCGCCATCTCCTGCAAAGCGGAGCAATGGTATTGATACATTGGAGGGCGATATTTCTAGGGATATATGTGCCAATTGAAAAGGATGTCGAGAGACACAATACACTTGCAAGAGATATCCACTCCTGAATAGCTGCTTGTCGAATATTTTCAGTGTTCGGGTCACAGGACCGAGCATGAACGTAGATCCTCGTCCATAGCGCGGGAGTGGTGATGGCAATGTACCTCCAAAAGCTGCAGATAGCGCTTAGACGCAATGGCACCGTGCGTCCGAATACATCCTTAAAAGTATACGGCAGACAGTGAACAAAAATACACCTGATAATGTCCCCAGGCAAACGACGGGCGGGAGAGATCAGCTCGGTATGTGCAGTAACTGCGTAGTGAAGTGCGTCACGCTTGGACCTGAGAGTATCGAGGAAGCTAGAGAGGCGTGTTATTTCTGCATTTATCTGCGATAGTTCAGCCCGAGGACGCACTAGGAGATTCGTAATCTCCTGCATTTCGGCAGCGGAAGGAATGTAATTGGTTCCAAGTTTATCGGCAAAGCGAGAGCCATCCATGATTTGTGACAAGGGTTCCTATAATTGCTACCATTAAAGATAATCTCAGTAATCGGTCCTGGCATCATCAATTTACCTCGTATCGGTTTGATTGAGAAAGATCAAGTGACGCTCGCAAGTAGTAACCGCGATATGGCCGAGAGACAGTGAATAGCTAAGGTCAGACGAGCTAGAGAGCCAGTATTTGAGTGTGTGTATTCAAGAGGGTGTACATGGACGAGGCTGGGCGCACCAAGTCGAGATGTACTCTTGACGTATTGTATTGCGTAATTTTCTGGTGGCCAATGATGATCGAAATGAGCTTGTGCTAAAATTAGCGTACGCACATAGTGCCGGTGAAAGGGACTGGACGCATTCATCATGTATTCAAGATTCAGGCTCATTAAATGAAGGTAAAATTTACTACACTTTCATTATATAGTTAATTTAAAAGGATATTCACACTTTGAAAGGCACTCTTCTCGTTTAATGGGACTATATCTTTGAGCTTGAAGCTTCACATGAGCTTTGAGACCTTAGGCTTTAAGCTTGAGGCATTTTCTCTGCCATTCTGAGCCTCGATTGGCCACTATAAAGGAGTAAATGAGCTACGTGCTTTATGGTGACAGAAAAGAGCTGGCACGTGCTTACTGCGAATTTTAGCTCATGATGAATGATTAGAGGTGAGGTTTACTCATTCATTTATCGGGGTAGACTGCGAAGTAGTAATATTAGTAGCATTAGACCCCATGAATCCATGAGAATACTTTCAGATACATAGATACCAATGTATCGTAGCCACGGTTCCAAGTCGTGAGCAAAAGACTTTGGGAAGCCTTGTTTATGGAGTAGTTTGTTTATAGGTAAAGATAGACTGCGACGCAGTAATATTAGTACCATTAGACTCCATGAATCGATGAGAAGACTTTCAGATAGATACAAATACATCAAAGCTACGGTTCCAAATCCTAAGCAAAAGACTTTAGGAAGCCTTGTTTATGGTTTATAGGTAAAGTGTGAAGTTAGTAGAGGTTGGCGCAAGGTTTGCAGTAAGGATGTCCAATGTTGACGTGATGACTTGGGGTACCGGGACCCTGGCCACTCCATTGTGGCGAGATGAATTATTTCCCCGAATCCCACGGTCCCGATTGGCCCATCATCCCACGTTGACGGGACCCCATATCTGGACCTGTCTGGCCCATCGCTTTCAACGGCTCACTGCTCAATGTCATGATTGTCAACCTCTCTTCTCTACGTCCTGCAGCTTACTGGCCATGCCTTCGGGAAGCTTTGCTGAGCCCAGACGCTCACAGAATGCTTTTTACAAGCTTGTTCGCACTCTGAGCGGGGATCCTGGCAATCCCACCTCGGATACTCAGACACCAGTGACATTGACAGCAACAAGTTCGCCTAATTCGAAACCGAAGGCTGATGCAGGCGAGGTAGATTATCAACAAGCACCTCCTTCGCCTTTGAAGGACAAGAAGCGCAGATTGAGCTTTAGCAAGCACTTCAAAAGTTTCGGTAGAGAGGACTCGAACAATAGCGGGAAGGCGCATGATGTACCGGTATCCTCAAATAAAGGACTACCACCTCCTGGTGCGAATGCCCTGAGTTCTTCTTCATCACAGACAGAGACCGCGGATTCTCTTCCCCCTGGGGCGCATAACAAAGATCTCAGCATGGTGACTGAAGATCCCGACACTCGAGCTCCCTTCACTGCCACAGCTCCATCCCCCGAACCTGCCGCCGTGGCAAGCAGAATACAAACTATCATCGACTCCATGCCTCCCCCGCCTGCTTCACCAGAGCCCATTCGAAAGCCCCCGAAACCGCCTGCTCGCGATGCAAACGGCCGGCCCATTCCTCCTCCAGGAACGACCCCCATCAAAGATCCCAAATTCATCGGTGTCTTGTCCAATCCATCGATCATGAACGGCTCTGAAGAGAAGGGTCGGATGAGTGTATGGAGTGTGCTTGAGAGTTTCGAAGCACCACGGCAGGACGTGCCATCGGACGAAGGGAATAGAGATGGCGGGGAGGTCGATCCTGGGCCTGACGTGCCTGTGAACCCGTCAAGCGTGATGATCTACTTCCCTCTCATACCTACGAAGGATGATTTCGTCGAGCTAGCGGAGTTAGTGCCACTTATATTGCAGGAGGGCGTTCAACCCGATACAGGCGAACATCAGCCAGCCTTCGGGTGGGTCACGACAATGTGGCCATTGTCTACCTGGTATCCGCCGGCCAAGGAAGAAAGCACGAATCCTATCAATATATTGAAGCAAGCCTGGGTCCCTTCGTCGACTAAGCTATCCTTGCAAGCCATGTGGTGGGGCTACAGAATGTATATTCTTTTCCTTTTACATTATTTTCGTCTCCATCGCACCGTTAACTTCGTGGGCATAGGTATCTTCCTCCACCCGTCATGGGATCTCTCGACAACCAACAGCTCGAAGCTACGAAACGCGCAGCCCTAATCACCACTGCTCTCACTTGGTTCTTCAATAACATCCCCATGGACTCTGTTCCTATCCCTTTGCGTCCTACGCTTCTTCTTCTTCAACGGCTCGTACCCATTATTGGATACATTGGTACTTTTATTTCATGGAGCTGGGGAACTATCAAAAGCTACGATAAAGGTAGAACATCCCTCTTTTTTGAGTCTATCACGGAGATGCTGATATTGTGGTACAGGATTTGGTGTGATATTGACGGCGACTTGGGTCCTTCCCGTAGCGCTCATTCCCAGTACATGGCAAGAAGCAAACTTCCCTAAATCCCTCTCACCCACTCCACTGGCGGAGATAGATAAGTCTTCGCCTCTTCTAGTGTCTCCACGTTCTACTATCGCTTTGAATGCCGAGGACAATCTCATCTCTGTGAGCTCCAGTTGGACCTACCATGAAAATACTAATAGCATGTACAGCAGGCAAAATCTGGAGGAGGTGGCAAGGGCTTAGCAAGCCCCAAGAAAGCTAAGAAAATGATGGCCATGTTCTCCAGCCAGTCGTCGAAATAATTTGTGCTGCTATAGCTGCGATCTTTAAGTTATTGCTTCATGAACTTCTGGGCTGTACTGATGTTTTATATTTGGGTGCAATCATTCACTATACTACTCGGGACTTCGGTATTTCTATCACGACTTCATGATGATTTGAATAATTGAATCCACAACTGTAACGTGTTATT
>JASFDH010001949.1:0-12599 GCA_036937195.1 Nidularia pulvinata | reverse complement strand
AATTTTTGGAAGCCTAGGCCGTCAAAGCCGGGCCTAAGCCTGCGGCTTCGAGCCTAAGCCGGGCCGGCACATCACTAAGCATAATACCGCCAGAGTGCTTCGAGATTTCGTCGTGGTTTAAAGTGTACATCTTTCCTGATTTCGTTGAGCGGTAATCAGGAACCACAGACACATTATTGCCTACAGGCCGCACCTTCTATCAACTTACTTTGTAAATGGACGCTTGCCCGAAAAACTAAACATAGAAAAAGAAAGCAGATCAATCATATCTGAGTCGAAGTGCTGAGGAACCACTTGTCGTTATCCAGAGGTGTACCACATGCTAAGCTGTTATATTGCCAATAAACAGGTAGGCAAGAATGGAAGTGGAGATAAGGGGTCATTACAATTTTCATGGAGTGCTTCCAAGTGCTCAGATGGACTGGACACACCAAGTCGCGCGTTGAGATAGATAATGCAGTCAGTTCAGGGAAGTAGAAAGTCACCGATTGCCTAGTTGAGAATTCAATCCAGCGCTGCTGTCGGAGCAGCCCGGTGTATTTCAAATGCACAAAAGATCAAGATGTGTGGGTTGTGTGTGTGTACTAAAAATCTGAAGCGAGTATGGCAACACGAAGACGACGTTTGAGCAAAATTCGAGCGAGTCGAAGCGCTGAAGATGACTAATGCATATATTGCACTGTTATAGTGAGCCGTGTATACCAAACATCGGAGACGAACAAACAACCTGGGAAACTCCCAACTCCCTCCCTCATTGGAACTTTACTTCTACATATTGACTGTTTACTAATTCCCACTAGTTTTTTGACTAGACGTATGCTGAAAGGCAGTGAATTCCTCTCGGACTGGCGGTGGCGCCGATGTCACAGCATCTTTGCTTCCAATATGATCTGGTTCTTTCGTGGTTCTGGATCTTGACTGGGCTATCTTTCCTAGGCACGCACAAAAACGACTTATGCATTACTATTTATCATGCTGTCTTGTCCGGAAATCTTCGGAATCTTTCCGATGGCCTGTATGCTGCAAGTCTGTGGATCTCCTATTCTCATGTAGAAACTCCGCGAACGGATTTGAGCGGACATTTTTTGTATCTTCCTCGTCTTCCATTCTGCGACACCCCAGCCTATGCTGGAATATTCGGGAGACGATGATATAAAGACGCCTTTTGTTGTACAACTTTTCTCTACTCAACCAAGCACCTTCGACAGCCATGAAGTTCATCCAGTCATTCGCCTCCATCCTCTCATTTGCCACTGTGGCATTCGCTGCTACTCCGGCCATTATCTCTCCGCCCGCGGGAGCTGTCATCTCTCCTGGAGCTGCGTACGACTTTAAGTACCAGTCTATCGCGGACTACGGGGTCACTAGCTATAATTACAGTGTTTGGCTATTAGCCTCACACCCGTCGAACAACGCCAGTGCAGAAAGCTATGCATCCGGACATTTCTTCGGTCGTTTCAGCCAGCCAAATTACCCTGGTATGTATATGATGTTTTCACATATGCTTTTCACCATCTCATTATGCACGCTCTCCTTTACGTAGGTAACCCGAACCCGCCCAATCCTCCCCCGAGCAAACTCGTGATGCCAAATTTATCTCAGATGCCTGCAGCAGCAGTCGAATCGGATCCCAAGAATTGTACTTTCTATTTGACAGTCCTTGAGGAGTATGCAAGGCAAGGAGTCGTAAGTTTATCTACTTTCCCTTCAATAGTCTTGTGATTAAACATTAAATGCCTCAGGCGACCACTGGGTATCGTACTACCAGTGTCGTATACAATGTAGTTCGCTACAATATGGAAGTCCCTGACGCCTAACTCTCCAGTACATCGCACATTTTCCTTTACAAGATTTCCTCTTGCATAGACCTTCATTCAAACAAGTACCTTTAGATATATATCAATGTAGAAATTCTACTCAGACCAGTAGGTACATGCCTTTCTAGAACATGGTAGTAGTATTAGATTTAGACGGTGCTTGATTTGGTAAAATGATATCGATGTCGTTTTGATTCTCTGGCCATTCATCAGCTTGAATCCGAAAAACAAGAATCAAATAAAAATATGAATTCGGTAAACGGCTTACATATGATATCGAATGGTATATGAATCTCAATGAGGGAGGAAAGAGATAAATTAATTGCAGTGACCGCACATCTATTCAGAAGTTGTCTCTGTAATGAAGTCAGAGAGCAGGAAAAATAGCTGAGGGTAATCAGACTCTATGCTTCGATTCATCTAGTCTATCTTCTGGACCCTTGTTCAGATATCTAGGGTGCAAAGGGTATATATGAACAAGTCCTTGGACCCGTGTGTCGTGTATTTAAACATGCATTTCACTCAGCCGGAGTCGATAGTAGCGAGAACGAGGATAACTGTCCAGCAGAGATTATCAGATGCAGGATAATAAGATCTTCAAGTTCAAACATGTCTCCTAGGATTTGGGCTGTGACAAACCCGCTTACATGAAATAAAAATTCACGTTACATAGAACCTTCGAGTCTGATGCATTGGATGCTATGAAGTTTTAGTGCGTCTTGGGGCCATAAGGTACAGTACCAAACACAAAGAAGAGCACAGCAAGGCATAAAAAGAAAAAAAATTCAGCCATGATATTACGGAGATATCAGACTTCTCCGGCAATAGGCGACACCAGATTTCTCTGGAGAAGACTGTAGATAGAGACACCTTTAGCATTTCTGTATGCCAATCATAGTGTATGGAGTATGTGCATGTTTCGGGCGAAATTTTCTAGGTAGATAAGGGCCAGGATCGTAGACCCCGCCGGACCACAATAGATAAATGCTTCATTAACCTATTAACCTCTCCCGAAAGCAAATCTAGAGGAACAAGTTAAGATTAGTTGCGATTAACCGGCGATAAGAAAACTTACCATCATGGTTCTGCGCATGCGAAAAGTTCCATTATTGAGTACTTTTATATCCGGCCTGAGATGAATGTCCTCATCGAATGGCGCAGCGTAGATGGAAAACAAGCTCATGAGAACCCGAGTCCTATTACGAAGCAAATCATACCGAAGAAAATGATACTCGAGTATTAGCGATTCTGCCGGGCGTCTTGGCAAACACTCCACGAAAAACAGGACAACAATACCAGTTGAGTCTGCAGGATCAAGTAAATTAAAATAGCGGATGCACCTACGCCGACAGGTGTCTGTCAAGAATCGCGAGTGATCATTCCAGACTGAAGAATAGGAGTTCCGCTTGCCATGGGTAAGATCTCTAAATTTGCATCCATTTCATCAGTTCGAACATCTAGGGTGGTATCAAGGCTCTAGAAATGCATACTCCGGAGTAAAGCGAGCTGATTTTGTACTGTTTCTTGAAGCAAATCATTATAACTGGGGTGCATGTCAACGAAAAAACGGCGATGAAGATCCTATCTTGTCGCGACTTCGGAGGGTTCTTTATATAACAGTATTGGAGGATGTAATCGCCAGAATAAGCCGTCCATGGCTGCAGACGTTATTTTTTTTTTGGATGATATACGTTGCTGTCCGATGCGTATTGCAGCATGAGAAAGCGCCTTCTAGATTGCAGTTCATGGAACACGTATCAAACAGAAATGAAAGCCACTTACGATAAACGGTAGGAAGATGCTTCAAACTGCATCATTTAAAACCGTGCACGCGCGTCTAGATACACTCATTATTCATTAAACCGACAATTACTGACAGCATAGTTGTGGGGTTGAAGGATAAGAGTGGAGCAGTTCACGAGGTACAGGCCAATATTGAGGAAATAGAACCCGGCTTTGCGCTTCTAACTGCGGGAAGCGTTACTTCAGGCCCGATAGACTGACGTAGACCTCAGCAGTATCCATGCTCATGGGGACTGAGATATAGCTTGCTATGAGTAATATGCCGAGCTTGAGATGACATAGACACGTATTGTAAGTTGCAAGAGCTAGCGGCGAACAAATGTACCTATCCGAGGATCCTCCTGAGAATCACAGTCGGCGCAGTTCCCATTTTAGCAAAAATTGGCCAGCATCTCATAAGAAGACCATTGAAATACTTGGTGCCAGGTATGACAGCTTTGGCATTAGAGGATCGCGAGTTTACGATAATTTTACATCGGACAGAGGATAAGGCTCTGCGGTACTGCTCACGCGACATTAGACAGTGCGGTGGAGGCATGGTAATTCACTCCGTTTGCCGTTGTGACACGGAGAGCAAGCGAGTACTGAACTTTTGTTCGAGGCGAGGGGCATGCGAGATATTGGAGCTTTCGGAACTTCTTGCCGCGGCAAGTTCAGAACGTTCGGCTCACGGACCGGGCATGATTACGTCAGTAAAGTACTCTAGCAGGTCTGGCTTTGCTCTGGTCCCCGCGTTGCTCGCTCGATGTATCCGCATCCCCGAGCCTTCTCCGCGCTTCCTGCACTTCTTAGCCCATGCACTGCCCAGTACCGAGGCGCTGATTCATTTCTCATCCCCAACTAATGCCCTACTCGCAATACTTCAGTTTCTGGCATTAGAACTGCCCCAAGACTTCCCCCAACATCTTCTCTCGGTCTACTAGAAAGTCCAAAGAAAGCCCAAACCCTGGAATGCAGGCCTATCGCTCCACCACATGATGTTTCCTAAACTCCCCTCGGTAGTTTCTCTATCTGCTCGCCTCCCCTTGATACGTTTCGAGCTGTAATCCGGCTCTAGGCGCCGTCTTGTACGTTACCTGGGTGCTCTGTTCGTGTATAAAACCCGCTTGTTCTTCGACGATGGTCTTCATACTCAAGTTTTCACTACATCTGTGTCTACCAACTTAAAAATGAAATTCTTAACTGTCTTCAGCGCTTTCTCCTCTTTCGCCCTCTCAGCGCTTGCTGCTACTCCCAGCATCCGCTCTCCTGCTGCGAACTCTGTCGTTAATCCAGGCTCCACGTTTGACTTCGACTACCAGTCCATTGCGGACTACGGCTGCTCCAGCTACAATTACACTGTATGGCTGTTCACATCTCCACCTGAGACCTCTTTCACCCCCATGCAAAATTACGCCTCTGGCTACTTCTTCGGACGCTTCGGCCAGGCAAATTATCCAGGTCGGCCGTGCCTTTTGCTCATTCCATATTACCGAGGACTGACGACTCGCTACTTTGATCTAGGAAATCCATCCCCGCACAATCCCCCGCCGACACAATTTACCATGCCTAACCTTTCAAGGCTTGGTAGTGGATTTGGCACTGGGTCTCCGGCCCACAACGTTACTTTCTTTTTCGCTGTTCTCGAAGAGTATGGCACATCAGAGGTATGATGTCATCTTTCCCGTCCCATTAGGCTCGTAACTGACGCCGTTCCGACGTCCCAGGGTTCTCTTGGTTATAAAATAAGCCTCACCTACAACCCGATCCGCTACAATGTTTCGGCAGCTTCTGTTTAAGAGTCTTCTGGCTATTTGCTTTCTATTGCTCATCGTGATTGACAATTATATTGACATTTGGACAGTATATATGGATTGCCTCAGATAAAATTACATCGTACATAGATTGATGCCATCATATGCAAAATTAACTATTGCTATGCTATTAGGACTTGATCCTTCTACCAAACAGTTAGTCTGAACTTTCGGCATTTGGGTAGCGATAACTTGGCTCCGGGAACAGGGAGCACCGGAATACGCGTGTAAGAAGAAGAATAAGATCATTGGCAATCCCATCACGGTGATAACGATGTGAAAAATAGTTGCACGATATTACAGGCTGCACTTTCTCTTCCATTTGCAGGGAATCATTCCACGGTATACAAACCAGCAATGTCTTTTAGCAGAATACCCAGAAAGCACGCAGCAGGAGTGCAAGAGAGAGAGAGAGATTTGCGACCCGTTCTCTAATTTCGCCTGTCTATCTGCTCATCCTCTCCCCCGCAACCATCCCCCACCCAAGCACCCCGCCCCAGCACCTCCACATCCGCTCGACGACCCTCACCTTGCTCTCCCACCCGAGTTCGGGGTCCTCCAGGTCCGCCACGTCCTCGAGGAAGCCCTCGCGTAGACGTGAGTGTGCGGGCAGGGAGGTATCCGCGTACTGCCGGAGGTGAGTGACAGAGAGCAGGAGCAGCCCGGTGGGGAGAGGTGCCATCAAGTTCTGAGGACCAAAGTGTGAGGAATGGGGAGATGAAGATTGGTTCAGGAGCCGTTCGATACGTCTGTGTGAGATTAAGCGTTATTAAAAATTAGGTATCAGCGAGAGAGTATAACAGACAACCCACCGCATAACAATGAATACCCCCTTTCTTCTCGTGAGGCCCCCGTATCTCCCTCTTCCTTGCGCACCGCCATATACGCGCATGAGTGTGCCACCCAGGAGGTACACGATCGCTAACGCAGGTGCGACACCGACGAACGCGAACGTCAGCTCTTGAGATTTGAGGAGCTTGTCAATACCTGCCAGAGCTTGATCTATGTCCACCTAGGAAGGTGTGTATGTCAGAATTGTGAAGTAATGACAAAAGAAATACGAGTACCTTTGCCTTTTGCACCTGGATGAAGACACTCCGGAGCAGAGTACCCATCATGACGGAACGTACGGGACGTCGGATGTCCTCTTCGTAGAGTTGCATAACGGGGGTTAAGTCTCCTACTCTGACTTGCTTGGAAAGCTCAGCGAGCTGGGCAGAGTCGTATTTTAGTTCGTCTTTGGCCAATGAAAGCGTCATACGTTCGAGAGACTAGAAAATGGCATGGTGTCAGCACAAAGAAACAAGGACCATTCGAAGGAAAGGAGACTGACATCCAAATCTGCAGCAACCCCTTCCCGATGAACAAGCACACCCTCATCCCCTCCAGCACGTACAGTTTTGAGCACATCTCTCAGCGGCTCGATGAGCCAACCACGCACGAGGCCTTCTGCCGTCTCCTTCGCTTCAATAGCCAGGTCCAAGAGGGTTGCACGCGAAGCATACAGACTCTTGATAGTGTACATTGCCAACGGAGGAAAAAGAAGAAGCTTCGGCCACAGGAGAACAATGCGGGAAGGGCGCAGAAGGTGCTGGGACTGCAGGCGCACAGCATGGGTGGTGTTCAGGGAAGGTAGGATATTACGCGCAAGACGTAGGATGAGAGGGAGGGGTGAAGGGTTCTCGCTGTCCTCTCTGCTTTGTACGGAGCCAGGAAGAGGGTCCCCAGTCACGGTTTGCTTGAGCATAAAGATAACGTCTTTGAACTGTTCTTCGCTAACATTGCCGTCTTCCACGACCGTCGCAAGAGGCCCGCGGAACTGTGCAAGCCTTCCAAGGACCTCGGCACGCTCATCGCGGATCCTCTCGAGCTCCTTGCGCTTGAAGCGGCATTCCTGGCGCGTAAGCTCTACAGGGAGCGTGATGAACTTCGCGACAACGTGAAAGCACTGAAAGAGGGCCGCAGAGATTCTATTGCATATGTTTTTTGTTGCAGATAGCGTGCGAGGGTCCGGTGGTAGGGGGAAGAGGAAGGCAGAGGAAGCGAGGGAGAGCGGCTGGTGAGTAAGGTGAGGAAAGAGGGAGGTGGTGAGTACGTTGGGGCGGAATGCATCCGGGGAGGGGAAGAGGACGCGGAGAGAGGTAGGTGTGAGTATGGAGATGTGAAGGGGAATACCCCGAGCATGGATGGTGCGGAGGATTGTCTGCACTAAGTTGATAACGCGATGCGGAAAGGCTATAGAGCAACGCTTGTTAGTTCCTAAGCCCTGCACGTGGAAATAGATAATACGTACTCTGCAGAAGATACCAAGCAACATTGGCGCGCGACCTTTCAATATCGGCCCACCACTCGGCTTCTGCCTCAACTTGAGTGGCTTGTGCGAGATATGTGTCGAGAGCCTCGGCATAGAGAGACACAACAAGTTTCCCGACAATGGCCCGCTTCAAGGGCTCTTCTTCGGCGTCTGGAGCAGCAGCAACTTTGAGAGGCGTTGAGCTGTCAAGCTCAATGAGAGAATTAGCTGCATCCGTTACGAAATCGCTCGTGATGGGCTGGTTCTGGTTGAATGACACGAGGAGAGCATTGAGGGCGCGTTTTTTGCTAGAATTTGAATATGTCTGTATAGCTGGGGGCGATGGAGTCGGAGTGGGTGGCCTTGATATTTGTAGTGATTTCGTGAAGTGGTTCACGAACTGCGAGCGCATCCTCGAAGTTCAAGCTCAAGTTCAAGTCGGCAAAGGCACAGCGGATGATTTTCTGATGCCATTACGCGTGACGTCACTTCATTACAATGTTACCTCCATCCATTCCGTATTCGTGTATGTATACAGATATTATGATGTCTATCACAGTACGATAGTGTCCAGTGCCCACAAATCATAGTCCTGAAGTTATTACTGGTCATTCATCTATACCGTCACGTTGTATCGAATCTTATTGTACACAAGATTCATTTCGTATCCGAGATGCGACTGTAAAGTCAATGTTCAATATTTGACAGCAGAAAGATAGATACCACGACTTACCCCTCTTAGATACTCCTCAATAACAGCCAAATAGAACGTCGCGTTCGACACGCTTGCCCCTGAGCCAAATCCACCTCCAATCTTGGCAAAGTTAGGCATCACGAGTTGTGCGGGTGGTGGGTTGGGAGGATAGGGGTTTCCTGTAATAAGGCGTGTCAGCAATGAACGGAACCACATCTACTTATGTACGTAGAGCTCTCACCTGGATAGTTTTCCTGGGCAAAACGTCCAAAGTAATACCCGGAGGCCCAGTCGGATACAGACATGAGCCCCGTAGGCGGAGTGGTGAATAACCAAACGGTGTAGTTATAGCTAGATACGCCATAGTCCGCAATCGAATAATAGTTGAAGTCGAACGCGGCACCGGGTTGAATGATAGCACCGTCAGGAGGTGCGCTAATGGCAGGGAAGGCCGCAAAGGCACCAAGAACAAAGCAAGCCACGGAGGCGAGGAGAATGGTGAAGACCTTCATTTTGGTTTTGAATTCGCAAGTGATCAAACGAGAGCTTGAAACTAGGGATGATTATGATCCAGTCGATTTCAAGGCCGCTTTATAGCTTTGGAATCTCCGCAAAAAACGGTCGGCAGCCACGGGAGGGAAAGCCCTACGTGCAATTATAGACGCACCCGCCAGAAAATGACATAAATAGAATGAACTCGGAGCGTTGACAGTTTGCGCCGTTGAGGCGGCACATCAGTCATGCGAGAAGCTGAAAGAGACGTTTTATCAAGGGCCATCTTCTATCAATTCCTTGATACTTAGATAGCAGGACTATCAAGTTAATCGTGCCTCCCGCGTTCGTTTACAAGTAAGCTTGGTTAGCTGAAGGATCATAAGAATTTCGAACGGTACGGGACGGCAATCGCGCAGTCCAAGCCCATGTGCAAGCCGGGATCGTCAGCGCTATCCTCGGAGCGGCAGTGTAGCGGATAGATCTCAAAGTAAACCATCATGCGTAAATCTCGCTCATAAATCCGTTGTGGTATATCCAGGACTTCCTGAGCTGCAGGATGGAAATCACAAATGACTGAGAGATGAACTTGAAGGTGAGCATGGGAAGGCCGCCTTGAGATCCTAACCATAATACCGTGACAAAGACTTCCTAGAGCGATCGTCAAGGATGTTTGGGGACAGTGGGTGTTATGTACATGCATGCTGCACCACTAAAGGCCTAGCATGAAAACTTCGAGAAGTCTACAATTGATCCAGAGTTGTCCCAGCTGGATGACATAGCATCTCTGTTGCAACCTGGATTGCGCACATCGGCGATGAGTTTTTGTGAATGTTCTGTCCGGATACCGTAAGCTTGGCCGAGATCGACCGCCGGTATGACGCATAAAAGCCTCGGAGTCGTGAGGGTGCCGAGAGTAGGAATGGAGTGGCACAAAGGACCTGAAACTTGAAGTTCGTCAGAGTTCATCCTCAAGTTTGAGTCTGGCTGTGGGACATTTGAGAAGGCGGGCCGATGTCTGTATCACACGTGCTATCTGGTGCACGACCTGCCCTAATGTGCGGTTTATAAGCCCTCCGCGACCGGAATTCGTCTCTTCGGAGCTTTCTCCCCAACCGTCAAGGGGTCAATCTGGCGGCGATGCAGAGTCCAGTAGGCTGTCCCCTAATGTTCCTTCCATTCAGGCTCATTACTGAACTGCTTGATAGTCGGCCGTATTTTGTGATCACAAGAGATGGGTGATGTCGGCCTGAGGCAGTCGTGGCAGTCAGGGTATGTTTTATCTTCGTCTTTGATCCAGGACATGTTCTTATTGTATTCTACCTAGGACCAAGAGTGTCATCATATGACGACGACAGAGAGACCCAGTTCCGAGCCCCACAGTTGATCAACCCCCCGGACGCCCTTGTTCGGTTGCTTGTGAGTCGGTGCATGAACTCACAGATTGCGTGCGTCGTCTTGTCACATTCTTATCAAACTTCAACTAACCTAACAACTTATTGCTAGGCTACATCCCCCCTACGAGTTCTTGGGCGTCGCAAGGACTGCATGGGAAGTGCCACCCGATAGTACCTTCGTCCATGGTGCCGTCACGAGATTCTCGTCAGCAAAGGACCTGCTGGCGAGCGACTTTTGACATCTTTCTACGAGTAACGAGAAGATAATCAAGAAGATAACCCGCGATAATGCGTTCCTGATGGATGCCTGGAGGCGTCTAGGAACAGAAGGAAGATTGACGACCTACGTCGCATTCGGACTTCGACCCTGATTTTGAAGTCGAATGAGAGTTCAAGAGTCCGTCTTGTTCTAGAATGAGACTTGCAATCGTGTCTTCACGGAGATACGGTTGTGCATGCATGTCGCTTTATGATATGTTTGCCCGAGAGAGATTGCTATGCCGTCCCATTCGATCCTCGGATTTGTTTGAGCCATAGCGTTTCATCCACCTTGGGAGTAATCCCATGGTCTTTCAAATCAAATAACCCAGGTCATCCTTTCCGACTATATACTTTACAACTAGTAGGCTGCTGTGTATAGTTGACTACTTCCGAATGCCAATTGTAGGTTGTAGAGAACATTTACGTGCTGCTTCTGAGTTTTTCGGGAAAAGCATCTTCGAGGTTTAGCAAGACAAAGAAGTTTTCAGGCCAATCATGCATGAGCGTTCGATGTCGAACTTCCAGGCATGGAACTTGTACATATATACTGCTACACATGAAAGTGCTGTGAATTCCGTGTACATTGTACATGTACATATATAAGTACAGCGCTACATTTATCATTTCTACATGATTTTCGATATACCTCCAGTACAAATGATACATAATATACTCCACGACTAAGGGGACAAAACCCCAGCAGCTTTTCTGCCTGTGTCGCGGAAAGTCTCGATCGAATCCCAGGCTTTGCCGGATACAATGCTCTCATGTGCCATTTTTGCACCCTGAACGTAATCCTCTGCCAACCCGGCAACGACGAGCAGTGCGGAAGCGTTCATGCACACAAAATCGTGAACAGGGATTAGGTGTTCGGGGAGATCATTACCAGATCTCAGGAGCGTCTTGAAAGTCGTCGCGTTATCTTGTGGACTACCTCCCGCGACTGTGGATAGCGGGTGAGCCGGCAGGCCAAACATCTCTGGCGCTAGTGTCGTCTCTGTGATCTTCCCCTCCTTGAGCTCCCAAGCCCAAGTGGGCCCCGCGCAGCTTATTTCATCGAGCTTTTCACACCCGCATACTACAAGTGCACGTTCGACGCCGCCCTCTCTCAGGGACTGCGCGAAGGTGGACCCGATCTCGCGCTCGGCGACACCGAGTACCATACCGCGTGGAGATGCAGGGTTGATGAGGGGTCCGAGAACGTTGAACATCGTTCGGAAGGGAAGCGCCTTGCGGTAGGGCGCGATGGCGGCTAGCGCGGGGTGGTAGTGTGGTGCGAGGATGAAAGTGAAGGGGATGCGCGGGATGGGCATGGGTGTCCCAGGTGTCGGCGCGGTGAAAAGGCAGCCGAGAGATTCGAGGAGGTCAGCAGAGCCCGAGGAAGAGGTGGACGCTCGGCTTCCATGCTGTAGATAGACAGTAAACACTTAGAACCTACATTCATCTGACTCGAAAATTACGCGGTGCTCACTTTAATAACGCGAGCTCCAGCGCCAGCAGCGACGATAGCAGCCGTGGTACTGACGTTGAAGAGATTGTGTCCATCGCCACCAGTCCCGACGATATCAACCACAAAATCTCCTTCCATGTTCTGTACAGCAGCTTTCAACGCCCGTTCTCGCAGGACAGCTGCAGCTGCAGCAAGAGATGCCGGACGCCTCTCCACGCGATTAACATGTAGAGCAGTCAGGAAGGACCCAACCTGAGCGGGGTGTACGGCATCCGGGGTGAAAAGGTGGTTGAGTGCCAACTTGAGGTCATCCTCGCTGAAATATTCTGGAGTTTGCACCAGCTTGTTCAAAAGGGGCTTGAACGATTGCGATGAATACTCTGCGGCAGCCATAGCGTGGATATACAAGCGTGGGTGACAATACCGCGGGTGGGGTATGGAGGCCTTGTGAAAGAGCTTTTTAAAAGCTCTTAAGAGAAAAGCCGATAAGCGCAATAAGTATGGGCCAGGGTATGTACTGTATGTATACGCCAATTCAAAACATGGGTCAGCGCCTTAATTTTAACCGTCACCGTGTGCCATAGCGAGGAAATAGCGGC